>APFE030311778.1:0-51447 GCA_000404065.3 Pinus taeda | reverse complement strand
CTATGGGGATAGAGGAGAAACTAAGAATTCCTTTATCGAAATAGCTTAGAAGAAAACATAGAAATGGCAAATTGTTGATAAGAGAGAGCAATAAAGCTAATTATGATACACTTTGACTATTTTACCATTTAGATTTAAGATACATGACATTGAAACATGTAGAAAACACATCAATTGACAAGGACATAATACTTATTTGTAATCACACTGCACGAGAATCTGAAGAAATGTCCTCAGCTTTTATTCCTTTTCTATCAAACATCCAAACTTGAGTACAAAAGGGTCCTTAACTTGATAGCATAGAGTTACAGAAATGTTGTAGAATCCACAGTCAATACTTCGAATAAAGAAGTATTTATACATAATTTACATCAAAATATCTCATAACTAAATGAGATTTATTCAAGGAAAACTAAATATCTTTTTACATCATTATAGAGACAGATGGTCTCGAATATAGAAATAGAAAGTGAAATGATGATTGTTGTCCCTATTTTTATTGAAGGAACTGGAGGCAGGTCCTATGAATGTGCATATTGTTGTCGTGCTAGTAATTATGTGTTGGACATATGATTTGATCTTTCAACTGATACCCTTTCACCTGTATCTGATACTCTTTACCTGTTCTCCATCACTCATCCTTTTTACCAAATTTTACTATGGTAATTTTTTATTTATCTTGTTGTTACCATAGTATTTTTAAAGGATGTTAGTCATATTGGTCCACCATTTTTCGTTTGGTATAGTCATCCTTGTCAATTTCCTGTAGGTTTCGTTAGCCTCAGTATATTTTACAAAATTAGACTAGACTGTGAATAGGTGCTTTACTTCATGTTCAATGAAGAAAAGGTTCTCTAAATCATCATAAAGCACTTTTCCAGTGGGTAATGCTTTTGCTGAAGATGAACTAGCTTGACTTTCAACTTGCTGATGTAGTATGTTGATGTAGTCTATTTGAGCCATTAGCCTATCGTTGATGACTAAAAGGCTTAGGAGTCCCTTACTCATTAAGATGTAAAACTTTCTCATAAATTCATCTATATCCTCCTGCATACTTTGACACCTTCGCTCCAGGCCATGTATTAGGTTCCTTTTTGTCAGAATTTTCTTTAGTTCGAGGATACTAGCAATCTTACCTTGAATGTCTAGTTACTCTAACTATTGCCTGTTTTTACTATTTAAAAAATTTATTAACTGGACTGCCTCTACAGGCTTTGTACCCAGTTCTTCTCTAGTCTTCTGAATTGCCTCAAGAGCAAGCTTAACCAAATCAATTTGTTCAAAAATAATTTGAATGGATGACCTAATATCATTGATGGAATTAATGATATTTGTCCACAATATTTTCCTAATCTCTTCTAAAGGCTTGTCAAATGTCAGGTCCTTCTCCAATGCTTTTATTTGCTCTATCATGCTCTTATTCTTCCTTCTTTCCTTTGCATAATTTATCTTTGATAAATCATATTTCTGCTCCAAGGCAGTGAATTTTTTTTTTTACCTTATGCAGCTCTGTGACCTGGAGTTTCAACTCCTCCATGGACTTAACCAAGTCTTGTGTTGTCTGTGTTGATGTTCCTGCCTGTGATGTACCTATTGCTTCTACTAGTGTGGCTATAAACAAAGGAATATTTGGTGCTAAAGCAGTGGCCAAAGTGGAAGGGATTGCAGTGGAAAATATTGGCACTACAGTTTGAGGTTGTGTTGTTGACTCACTCTAACCTGATTGCAATGCTTTATTTAATTCAAGTTCAGTTTCCTTTAATTGCTTGTTTAGCTTAAGGACCAAGTCCATAATCTCTTCTTCATTTTTCTTTTCTATTACCTTAGCAATCTGAGGGTGAATGAGCGGTGGTAGCTTTAAATGTTTTCTAAGTGCAGCTATGTCTTCATTCTTTTTCTTGATCAAATTTTCTGCTGCCTTCACATCCTTTGGGTCATGACCCAACTCAATTACCAGCTCCTCCAATGATCCTATTTTGTTATGCTTTGCCTATGAGGAGGCTTTCTCCAACTGTAATTGAGTTGTATTATTGCTCAATGAATTTTGTAATCTATGTGTCATCATTACTTTTCTGGTTAGAGTTGAGTACACCATCTCACCCATTTGTTTATGTAGTTCAATCTGGTCTATAGGGTGGATGTCTTTAGCCAAATCCTCAAAATCAGTTTTGAGGTAATCTGCCAATGATTTTGGTTGCTACACTGTGGGTTTCAAGAAACTCATCTGCGTTCTGCCTTCTTTGATGTCAAAGGCTGACATCAATCTAGTTTGGTTTGTAGGGGCCATATTTAAGCACTGAGCATATGCTTGTGCCTTAAGATGCTCATTATTTGTCTTGATTTCCTTAAACTTCCCCTTAATGTCTATAATCTTTTCAGAAGAAGACCTTAAGGATGAAACCTCCGTGATGGGTTGTCTTTCTAGTTCTTGTCTCTATGAACTTGAAGGTGTCCCACCTGTTGGGAATGTTTGTAGGCTATATGTTCCCTCCTTCCTCATGCTCTTTGTAGTTTCTTCAATATATTCCTCCTTTAAATAAGGATTCAACCTTTGCCTCTTAGGAAAGGTTTGATCTATGGATCTACTTGAAGGGGTAGATACTTCCCTATCTCTTTTCAAATTCTTTTCCTCATTCATAGGAGTCTCTAGCACTCGAGGATTATCCATGTATGTTTGAGTTGTTAGTGGTTGTGGTGAAGCTAATTCAACAAAGATTTCAGGCTTCTCTGATACCTCTAACTGTTCTGATGCTTGTAGTTGTTTTGATGTAGGGGCACTAGTTTCTTGTGTTTTTGCCTGTGATGGCTCTACTGTGGGAGCACTAGTTTCTGATATTTGCTTTTGAGAAGTTTCAGATAGCACCTGTACAAAAGAGTCCACGTCAAGTCTCTTCTCCAAATATTTCATCACATTATCAACCTCAACTTGATCACTATCTTGTTCTATCAAAGTCCCTTCCCTCCATTCATCCAAGTTGGCATATTGTTCTATCTTTGGAATTTTGTAATGGATGTAAGGTGACAGCTTATGTTTTATCCTCCTATCACAAATGAAACCGTGAGGGTCATAAGCCCAAACAAATCTTTTCTTTAGTTTCATTGTTGTCTCTATGGTTTCTTCTACTTCTTTCCTTGCTTTTATGTTATTTGATACAAATGGGCCTAAGTGGTCTTTGATCCTTAGCTGGGCTTTCTTCTTTGCCTTTATGAAATGGATTTGGTCAGAGTTGACTATTTCCCTGTAGTACTCCACGGCAAATAATCTCATGGGGACATACTTAGGCAATTTAAATGGAGGTAACTCACATCCATAGATCCTAATCTCAATGTGTTTTTGGTACAAGTACCAGTCACCTATCTTATACTGCTTTGACAGCTGAAGGACTCTCTTAATGTAATCACTGATTCTAGGGGGATAATGTCCTATTAGCATGGTGGTTAGAGGGTAGACAAATTGATAAATGAATTCAATGTATGAGTAGGGAGAAGACGATGAGTAGTGAAAGATAGAAGTCCAAAAAATAACTGACCTAGGATTACCTTTAGTATCAAGCTTATGCATAGAGAATGGGAATTTTTCAGTTTGGTAATATAGGAAGAGGTGATACAACATTGTGGAATACTTGAACACTCTCTCATTCTATAAACTCATAAATTGATCATGGATTTTCTCAGCTATGAATGCAGCATAGTCATACTTGGCAGCAGGAGGCTGGCCAGGGGTGAAGATAGTCAAGTAAGCAAAGGTCATTTCATCTACATATTCATTGGTTGTGAAACCAAGAATACAAGAAATCATGGTAATAATATCCCTCCCCGGGCCTGCAAAAGCACCTGTCATGTAAGGTGGAGGTTTATTTGAAATGTATTCCTCTAACATGAAAGTTTGGAAAACTCTGGTGATCTTTGAGCTAGATAGTTTTGAATATTTGTCAAGTAAATCGCCAATAGGCAGTGGGGTAAGGTCCTAACCAGGTTGCAACTATAATATTTCATTGATGGATTCTACTGTAATGGTAAAAAGGATTTGTTGGTCAGGGGACATTACATCTCTGAGATCAGGGTTGTAATTTGCGTGGCACTGGTGGACAATGTCTCGGAAAATATGCACAGAAGGGAATTGGTACTTTAAGAGATTTGATTCCCACAGTCCAATATTATCAACATTATTGAGGTAAAGGTCGCGGTATTTGCAGTATAGTCTTAGGGGGGAGTCATCAAATACAAGGTCTTTGATTTGGAAATCTCTATCAGCTAAGGGAAGGTGGTCCAAATCCCTATGAGGGGTAGAGCCCGGAGCTACATTGAGGGCCACCGGGGTTTCCATCCCTGGTTCTTGTGTTTTCAAGGTCGAAACTGGGGTTTTCAATGAAATTGTCTAAAACAAAGGTACCTGGGATGTTTAGCAACTCAATTATACTGAAAAATTAAGCCTTAAGCAATTTCAGGGGAATTACAGCATTTAACAGGGTTTCTGAGAGAAAAATTGGTAAATGCCTGTTATTGGGGAAATGGGTATGGTGGTCACGTTTGTAGGATGCATACTATAGACTGGAGCGGCGTTGAAATGGCAGATTTCGAGACAGTTGACAGTTAGGGGACAAGCTGGTCATTTCCAGATGTGCTACGCACATGCATGGAGTTTTTCAGGATAAAGGACGAAAAATGGATTACATTTGTTTTTTATGCAAAGTCAATGTTTGGTGGGTTTAGCTTAAAAGACAGGTGGCGTCCACTATATGATGTGACGTTTTTTGTCCTTTATGGGAGGCGGTAAGCGGATTTCATCGCACCACTTATGGGAGGGAGGTGGTATTGAGGGAGGGCCGTGTGATTCCACTAGTCACTTAACACGTAGCATCGGCGCTTTTGGGAAAACCACTCATATCACATGTATAACGTCCGACCAAAAGGCCCATGCGATATGAGCGATGGTCGTCGGATCTGGGAGATCTAATTGGAGGGTAGTCGGCGATGGAAAGTGGTGGGGAGTTAAATGGAGGGGCCTGACCATAATTTAAATGACTTAATCATATTGAGGGTGATGTGATTGGACAATAAGTTATTAATTAATCCGGATAATTAATTAATCCTTTATTTAGCATGGCGAGGGTCAGGGTTCTTAATTAGTCACGGGCTAAATAATTAATCCCATTTATCAAATGTTATTAAGGTTATTTTGCAACTGCGGGGTGGGATATATATTTATTGGGATTTTTAATAGTAATACAGGGAAAGGGTAATTCTTTTTCAGGATTTACATAATAATACAAGTTAAAAGTTAATATGACTTTGTAAAATATGAATGCGCACTAATTTAAAATGTTTCTAAAATATTTTCATCATACACATTTAAGACTTAGGCTAAGTGAATACGAGGGTTTATATGGAGAATGTTTTAATTTCCCTAAGTAAAATAGGATTTTACTTTAGGAAAGATTTATTAAGGGAATGAATGATTTTATGGAGGAGTAAATGTTGATGAGGGGGGATTTAAGTACTTTAGATATTTCAAATTATTTTGCTGAGGGTCCAGTCCCTCCAGAAGTCAGAGAAATGCTCTGAGCCCCTCTAACTTGTTATAGATACCTTTAGCACTTGGGGGAAATTAGTGAAACTTATGGGAAAATGAGTGAGGAGGTTAATTAATTTGACTTTGGTTCCTTGATGTGTTGTCTTCAATGTGAATCATGCTTTGTCCAAGTGATGAAAGAAAAAGATCTAAGCATTAATCTTAACCATTCACCACACATTTATTCTGCAAGCATCATCTACTTACCCTACCTACTTAGCCTAGCATTTTTACTTCTTTATTAGGGTGCACTTAAACTGGCAAACCCTTATCAAACTTTCTTTTCTTTTACATAGTGATATCTATCTAAATCTAACCTTATTACATCCAAGGGCTTAAATTAAACTGTTGAGCTCCTTTTATTCACTCTACCTGTCTACTTATCTGCCAAGATTAAATAGTTTGGTCAGATTTTTATTCTCTATATCTATAAACATAAAATTGAAAACATGGAATAACCAAGATTAAAATATTTGGTTACCATGGATTGTGGCCTAAGTAACAAATTGTACACAATCTTTATTATGCAGAAAAGTAAATAGTAGTGGAATTTGGACTTGCACACTTTCATGGTCTTTTTTTCATGGAGTTCATTTTCTTTCATTTTTTCTGACCTTTTCATTCTTTTTGTCCTTTTATTCTTTTTCTAGGACATACCCTCTTTACATTTTTTAATTTTAATTTTTATTTTTTTACAAATATGGAAAACATTTGCAACAAGCAAAGGTATGTACATATTACAAAGATACAACCAGACAATCATTATATATGACACCTATTGGTATAGGAACATAAAAAGTTCACTGATCTAACATTTGATGTGTTCAGTATGCTAGTATTATGCACCTAGACAATCCTGATGTAGTTAGTAATGCAGTCATTGTTCAAGATGAGTAGTGTTCATGCAATGTAGATTTTAATATTTCAATATCAATATGACAATTAATTTGGTCATAGGTTATTTTTCCTATAATTTTGTGATTTTTATTGTAAGTATTTATTTTATCATGTTATTTTGCAAATAACCCATTTTCTTGGCTTTCTCATATATTTCATATTATATTATAGTTCTACTTACAAAATGTTACAAGCTATCACACCCCGTCACTGAATCTATAAACTACAAAAACATAGATGATGTGAACGTGATTTCTAGGTAAACCAACAAGTCATTAATAAATTGCTTTACTCTCATCATTTTTGAACTTTTTTTGTTTATAGTCATACTAAGGTATTTTTATCACAAGATAAACTATGATATATTGTTTTTTACACTAGGTGGATACAAAATCTCCCTATCTGCTTGGGCTCAATATTCAAATCTTTATGATTGTTTAATTGCTTACACAATTATAGGAGTGATCATCACGTTGTAAGCATTGATTGTCACCTAGAAATACCCTTCATGTGCTCGAACAGTTTTAGGGTATGTTTTGGTTAGGATGGAGATTATTTTGACATGTAGTGAAGTCTAACTACTTTTTTTGTAATAGAGAAATAAAAAAGACAACATGCTTTCATGAACAAGGGAAAAATGTGCATTATCATATATCAATCAATCTATACAAGGTTATCTTTGGTGTGTGAAAGCTTATATTGTCTCAGATAGCAAGCTTGGAGGAAATTTGAAGCCTTTCAACCATTTTAGCCACCATGTCTTTTGAATACTCTTCTACTGGGTTCACTCTTAGCATAACAAAAATTGTAGGTTTTCATTCTTTTCCATAACTCTCTTTGTGTTTTTTCATCCATTTTAACTGAAACTATAGACATGGTATTTTCTTCTTCAACTATGAATGAGAAGTACATTGACATTATATAAACTTAATCTAAGGATCCCTACAGATAGAAATAATTTTTATGCAACCCTAACCGGAGTACTTATTGCTAAATTTTGGTTAACAAAAAACACAAGGTATATCTTCCAATCATTAGGCAACATTCCATTTTCCTACTCATTTTCCACAATTTTGATTGAGAAAGAGGCAAGTGTTAGCGGTGCTAATTCCTTTCATGTACCTAGTAAATGTTCATACATTTCCTCTTGTTGACTTTGTAATTATTCATTGTGTAGGATACCCTCAAATCTCTGCCACCCAAGAGAAAAACAATGGAAAATGTGATAACTATGATATCTATGTAAATCTTAGTTATAGTATTCCATGTTCAAATATTTAGAATCCAAAAAGTTCGCTAGTCATTTTCCCCTACTATTTTGATACGATTCTTGTTTATTTCCTTCATTGGAATCTAGAATATTTCCAGGCATGATACAAATGTCTTTAAAGCTTTCTATCCAAAAAAATATCTTTCATTAATTCAGAAGAAAATGAAAACAACATTGGATTTTACTTAGAGGAATAGTTTTATGCATAGCAGGTATTTAGTATGCTTCTAGAAGATCTTTTTAAATATTACTAAAGGAATTCTTCATTGGTAACGTTAACTATGTTACATGCAAACAATTATTTAGAAATTACCAAACCTAGTCTTCAATTCTAGCTTCAAGTAAATAGAATGCAAAAATTTATTTAGAAATTAACAAATTCAGTCTTTATTGTTAATGTTAAGTAGGTAGCACCTAAGAAATGAAGCTATGATTACATATCTGAGCAGTTTTCATTCTCATATTTACTTCGGACATGAGCAGAAATTCATTGAGCCCAACAGGGATATAATGAATCTATGTTACTGCTAGTATTGTCTCTTCTTCAAAAGCAAAATCCAATGCTCATTCATTCCATGACCCATGTTGTGGTATTTTTGATATGAAACATTTAATTTAAAAATTCATGAAATATCATGTTGTCATGTTTACATGAACCCTTTTTCTTTTTGTGCATCACAAAGTCAATAAAAGCAAAAGACCCTAAATAAATTCTTTGTTCATAAAAACTTAAGTCAAAGGTCATATCCATAAATATTTTGTAAATAAAATTATAACCTCCCGACTACCCGAACTTCTGAGCACCCAACTAGCAAGTTTAACCGAGTACGATTATTTTTTTTATTTATAAATAATCTGCCTCACTACCCAACTACATGATTTCCCGATTGTCCAACTACCCGACCTAATGACAACACCTTACTATGGTATATTTGGGGCCAGGATAGAATAACTCAATCATAAAATAAAAAAATTCTAATTTCTGGTTAGGATAGAATCAGTCAATCATAAAATAAAATAAAAATCTAATTTCCCAACCTCAGATTGTACGATCATCCCAATAAAATATTATTTTCTTGATTTTCGTGTAGTGCAATTTTTTATATAGATTTTCAAATTTTCTTGTTTCACATTCAATTTATTCTTTGTTAAATCAATAATATATTTTGTCATGATTTCTTGCACGAAGAGAAAAATAGTCGGCCTACTTACAAGAAATCAACACGTTTAGTTGTGATTTTCTCATATTTTTAAACAAAATTTTAAGATTTTAGAGTGCTCTTCCTGCATGTTGTTTTCTTAAGTTAAGGAAATATAGTGCCAGTTCCAAAACACTCTGTATAACAATAATATCATTTTATAAATTATTGGATTCAATTTCAAATTTTAAATAACATAAGCACATATATACTTTGTTACTGTTCACATAGCATTAAATGCCAAAAATATATATCCAGCAGCAAGCCAACAAATGGAACAACTTATGTTTGTATCTTTTAAAAATCAATTTTTTATTATTTTTATTTTTATCTTTGTTTTCAAATTTTTATACATATTATTTCTTTAAATTTATTTGTTTAGTTGGATAATTACAACTATAGTTACATACTTGAAGAAGAACATTTTTACCATGTATTATCTTATATTATAAAATAAGTTGAACTTAAAGGACACATGATTCTTAAAATATCATAATTCCAAAAATACTTAATGTTGTTTTAACTCTTGCTTAAATTTCCAATAGTATGGAAAATGATATATTAGCTATTTTATGTTATAAAAATTCCATCATCTTCAAATTATTTGAAGAAATAAGCCAAATTGCCTCAAAAAATATGAATAATATGATACATAATTTAAGTTTATTTTAATCAATAAAAATATTTGATATGAAATCAAGTGTCTTAAAAAACACTTCTGCTGTGAATCTACTATATATGATAAATGTCAAAATCAATTATAATCTAAGAAGTGAGAAGATAAAGTTTTACCTTAAAGGAAAATGAACAAAACCATCAGAACTATGAATGCTTACTAGCAATTGGTCGATGTTTCTAATCCAACTAAAATGGATATTTACTTTCACCAAAAGTGATGCAATTTAAAGTTTTAGAGAGAGATGATTATAATTCAAAGTACATAAAACTTTGACCAATATTAAAATGCTAAACTTAGTGTTTATAATTTCAAATGAGGATTGAATAAGAAGATTCTAAGAAATACAAATAAATTCATTAGTGGACTCTTATTCCATACAAGTTTCATTCTCTTCATTAGTACTTCTAGTCTAATTGTTGCTACCATTGGCATTTTATCAAGTATCTTGGTCACAAATCATAATTTACAAGAAATTTCTAAAAACTTCATTTGATCTTAAATTATTTATTTAAACTTGATAGACATAACTGCTTATTTGAGTGTGTCACCATTTGTTCTGAGATTTTCAAAAAAGCTCTTTTGTCTGGTAAATAAGAAAATCAATAAAAACGAAAGGCCTTACAAAAATTTCTTTTTTTTTGAATGCCTAACTTGGAGATCAGATTTATAAATATTTTGTAAATAAAATTATAATCTCCTGGTTACTTGACATTTCAACCATCCGACTAGCAAGTACAACTTACTACCAAATATTTTATAAATATTCCATGCAACCTTCCGACATCTAAACTGCCCCATTGTTCGACCTAAAGACAAGGTTGCACTATGGTATAGTCGTAGTCAAGATACAATGAATCAATCGTGAAATAAAAAGGGCCTGACTACCCAACCGCCTGACCCCCCAACTATATGATCACCCGAATAAGATACTATTTTTCTTGATTTGCATGCAATCCTCTTTTTTATAAAGATTTTCAATTTTTTCCATTTCACGTTCAATTGATTATTTATTAAATAAAAAATAAATTTTCTAATGCTTTCTCAATTTACGAAAAGAAAAATAGTTGCCATGTTTACAAGGAAATTAATGAACACATTCAATTGTGATTTTCTTGTAATTCTAAATAAAATTTTAATCTTTTACAATTTTTTGTCTGCATGCTCTTCTCTTAGGTCTTATTTAAAGAAGAATTGAATTAAAAAAACACTGTACTAGTTTCAAAACAAAGTGTAAGCACAATGTTATTTCAGAAATTACTTAATTCAATTTCAAATTTTAAATAAGGAAAACTTATATATGCTTTGTTACTTTTTACATGTCATAAAATGGGGAAAATGGAAAATATCTAGCAGCAAAGCAACACATTGAGAAAATTAAGGAAAAGATTAAGGAGATGGATGATCCACCACCAGAGAAAGTTAACTTCAACGTATTCGTCATCTCATATTCAACTTAAAAAACACAAAAAGAAGATACGATGACCTGGGAGGAGATATTTGAATTCTTTGAGCAAAGAGAATGCTTAGAAAACCCAATAACTAGTAAAACAAACAACGGTCGGATTGAAGCAATCAGAGAAATAGAGTTACATAAAGTAGCAACTAGAGCCAAAATTTTTCCCTATTATGACATTATTTCATGGATTTTCTTTCGCGCTGATATTAAAATTTGAACAATATCATACCATCAAGAAATTATCATAACCTCCTAGAAAGCTAAAGGCTTGTTGGCCACATACAAGCTCAGTCCCTTAGAAATCCACCTTAATGTTGTCCTCCTTAACATGTTTTGAAGTATTGTTTTGAAGAAATTTCAAGAGAATTATGATACAGTAATTGAAGACTGGTTGAAAGAAGAAGAGAAAGGTTTCAAGCTCAAAGAAAGAAAGCAATATCTGATAGCTATTTATAAGAATTATGTTAGATTTCTTATTAAAATGTTGACCAGGTTATATGGGGAATAAGATCCTGAGCATTGAAAAAATAAATGGATCCCAATAACCCATAGCATTTTGAATTAGGGGAGACACCTAAAGTGCGCTGACATTTTTTCACAGAATATCACAAATTCATTAAAATTGTCATTATCATCTCCTCCCAGATTCAAACATATTTTCTGTGTGTCTTCCTACATGAAAAATGTTTTTATTGCCTTAGTTCCATTCCCACTCATGAAATGGAATTACCCCTCTTACCAGTATTTGCCCATTAAAAATTATGCTCTTGTTCTAAGGGAATATAATTTTAAGTACCATTTTTATGATATTTTCCATTATGTTTTGATTCCTTTCCATTAAATATTGTTTGGAATAATACCTCCCAAAATAACTCAATGTTTGAAACAAGGCCTAGAATCAATAGATCAATGGTTTGTTAAGGAATTATTTTCCTACGTCAGAGTTTCTGGAAGTCAAGCTGGTCCCCACCTTCTGCCTCGATATATCCCGGAAAGACTTGCTTTGAGAGAAGTGACTAATCAAGTTGTTTTATATGGGCAAGCCAAGAAGTTGAGTATGCTGCAAAAGAAAATTTGGCATCTTTTTCCAATCAAGTTTGGTGACATCAATATCCGAGACAAAGGGAATGGATTCAAAGAAGCCAAAGAGCTTCAGGAGGTTTGGTTATTTCCTTTCCTTAATATGAATATGATCCTAGTGGAATCATTGGCATTAATTATATAACAATCAAATATATAAAAAATATTATCCATTAGAAACCCCCTTTCGATGAGATTTTTATAAACATTGATGATTTTCAGTAAGCTATTGAAAGGGACAAACTCTTAGATAGTGAAACAAGACAATAATGACAAGAGTTTATGGAAAATCTATTCGAAAATTTCCAAAAGGAAAAGGATCTCCATCTCAACATCTCATTCGCACAATTAAAGTATACTAATTTTTTCCATTTTAATTTCAACCAACTCAGTTCATATCATTTTGTTGTTTCTCGAAAGGAACAAGGGGTAGAAATTGAAAAAATAGAAGATTTAGTTGTCACGGGTAAAGAAGCTGAAGTGAAAACAACAAAAGATCTGAAAGAGAAGCATGAGAGTATAGTAACAACAAAGACTCTAGAAAAATAAAAAATATTTGAACAAGCGATTATTGTGATTAAGTCTCCTGAGTAAATAGAGTAAAAGAAAATGGAAAATAAAAAAGATAAATAAATGGAAGTAGATAAGAAGAAAGAGAAACAACCATCTGTTGAAACCACCACCAAGGAAAATGAGGGAAAAATGGAATCATATAACAAGATGGAGACTATATATACAACATCTCCTCAAGAATTAGTAACATCCATTTTGACTGTGATTCCTTGGGAATCATTTTTGTTTAAACTGGTTTCTGAGTTAGAGCCAGTGGCAGATACAATCCCTTCTTTGACAGGTTATTATTTTAATACTAAAACAAGATCAGTTGTCAGAGGAACAAAGAAAAGGAAACATGATACTCTGGAGACCGTATCTCAATTTAGCTAGCGGGCTCAGGGATATGTAAAAGAGAAATATTAAGAATCCTCTCAAGCCTTAGTAGCTTCTATTAATTACAATCAATATCATTTGAATGAGATTGCATCTTCATATGATAACACTATGGAGAAAATTAAAATTTTGGAGGAAAAACAGAAGAAAAATGAATTGTGCAATGAATAAAATTGGTAGAGATGAACATGGAATTCAGGAATTTTGAAAATTACTTGAAGATCAAACCCACATATAGAAGTAAGAAGCAGAAAATGATTCTAAGATTATGGTCACAAGCTTGAAAGAGAAAATTGACTTTCTTAAGATTCAACTGAATCTGAATCAACAAGCAACACAAGTTTGCAATTTTTTAAGGGACAAGTTTTAAAAATTTGTCTAATTTCAAGGAAGAACCAATCAAAATTTTATAAAAAGATGGATAAAACCTCAAGATTTTATCAAGAAATTATTTATCTATATGAAAGAATTGATTCATTGGTAGAAGAATACAAATCAATTAAAAGAAAAATCGCCTATTCTTCACTAGGAAAAGGAATTTCAATCTAATGAAATTTCAAAATTTTCTAAGACAAATAAAAATTGATGCTTGCATCCTTAAGTCGCAGGGAGAAAGAGAAAAAAGAAATCAAAACATGCATACAAACAACATATGATCAATGTTTAACAATTTTGGAAAAAGGGATAGACTTTATAGAAGAATTTGACATGTCAGGTGCCAAGTCATTAAACGAAGCAGTTTTGGAAGAATTAAAATTGTCTACGGAGTCTTGTTGCCAAGGATGAGGTAGAAATAAAAACCATTAAAGTTCGGAAATAAGAAAATTTCCAAAAAAAATTGCAACTTCCTTTTGAATAAATCAATCTTATTGCCAAGTTTCAGATCAAATATCAGAAGAAGAAGAAAAAAAGGTCAAAGGATTGATTACTAGTTGTCTGCTCAACATCAATCAGTTCCTTCCATTTATTTCTCTGTGCTGCACTAGATATATTCACAATGGGAAACTTATATCCATGTACATGCACCTCAACTGCTACTTAGTCTCAATTATGAAAATTTTGAAGATGAGTAAAATATTTGTCCTTCTCTGCCATATATCAATTGAACAAACATAGAATTTTTATTTTTAGAATTTACTATTTACTTTTAGAAAATCTATTGATTTTCTTGTTTCAAGACTTATTTTGTTATTTTTTAGTATTTATATACTCTTATGTGTTAGTACAAAGGGTCGAGAATCAGTGAAGACTACAAACTTGAATGTTTTTAATCAATTTTGAACTACGAGCATTTTTTAAAACCATTTTCAATGTTAATGTGTGATGAGCTATAAGATTTATGTGAGTACATCATTTTAATAAATTAATAAATTCCTATGATATTTCTCTATGACTTATGCTATTTGATTCTAAATGAATATTTGATAGTTGTGTTTAAGATTCCTTATGACAATGTTGCAATTTACACCCTTTTATCATCAGGAATTAGAAAATAGTTAATTTCATTATTACTCGTTGATCATTGCAATCTAGTACTCAAATATAAGCATATTTTCTCTCCTCTATGATATACAAAATTTTATTTGTTTACCTTAGATTGTGCATGCATATATATTTCACAAAATACCAAAAAATATATTTGAATATTATCAAAACCTGAAAATATTTTCGAAGTTTCTATTTATATGTTCAGGAAAAACTTATCTGTTTGGTTTTCTGAATTCAATTGCAATTAGGATATTAAATCTTATGATATTTTGCATGGTATTATGCTCATTTAATTCTCTAGATTGGTTAAATCATTGTAGCATACAGTTTCCATATTATGTGAATTATTAGAATATATTACATAGTTTTTCTTAGTTTAACTTTAGTTTTAGATAGGCAATTGGGCTTTTGTTAAAGGCGTTATATGACCATATCGAACAAAAAAAAGTCTAAATGTAACTTTGATTGGCCAAATACTCACTTGTTATAGGAGGAATTTTTTCCCACCTGTCAATAATTCCTTTTGTAAATTAGATGCAAGCATAGTGGATCTTGGAATCATAATTGTCACTTGATCCTTGTTGACATTGATAATGCTTATATGTAACAAAATCATATATTCCTTGTTATAATGCCTCTAATTGTATATGGCCCAATGAAGCTACTATTATTTTCAACAGTGTTCTACAAGTTTCCACAACAAGGTACATTCCATTAGTTTTTGTTGCAACAATGTTACTTGTAATGTATGTGTGTCATTATGTCCATGAAAACAGTTATGGCTATCATATGAAGCAAAAATGTGACACCTGATTTCATGTTCAACTTGGATTTGACACTGGGTGTTCCCAAAATTCCAGGAAAAGAGTTCTTATACATAGAACTAGCATAACGGGTTGGGGAAATATTTTCACATTTCGTCAAAAACTTCCTTGTTATTCACTATGTTCTTGTATTCATCTGTTTCAAGTGTTTAGCTGTGAATATAGTTGCAACTAGAGAACTTTTCTAATTTAGCTACATTGATACCAAAGGAAAAAAAAAATGTAGAAATGTATTGCTAGATATCAGTATAGAGACAAATAGACAGGAAATGTGGGATTTAAGAATTAGTTACTAAAATTCTAGAAACACTCTATAGTGTCAGATAACATATACACTCATGATATCAATAATTGACCTAAGACTCAAGAAAATAGTTGCCAATGTGCACACAGTATCATATATTGATAGCCTCTTGGATAGGGCCAAATCTAGTATTCCTGTTTGTTCTTTATTTTCAGTCTATTCAGGATCAAGTTTTTTAATGTTCTCATTACTTGTGTCAAAACTCTTGTTAATCTTCATGCATAGGAAACATAAATAAAATAATCAAACTCATCTGCATTGCCCACAAATTATCATCTAAAAATGACTTGTCAACATATATTTATGTAACAACTTGTTTAATAAGATATCATTCGATTTTGATCATAAACTACACATCTATTGGTTTCAGATAACTTAAATATGTACCAATAATATTTTCCATTCGATATCGTGCATTTCGGTCCATACCTTTCTCGCTCACAAAGGATGGAAATCACCAATTGCATGTTGCCACGTGACAGTTCACCACTGGCTCGACAATTCAACGAATGGGAAAATAGTCAAGGAATATGCGCCTCTTACCTCATGGCCTCATCTTTCTATTGACTCCTGACTTCCCGACCTAGTCCCATCCAATTCATTATGAGGCTTGTAACTTGGGCTACCTCCAACCACCTGACCCCCGACCTTTAACCGAGTCGGTTCAGCATATCACACACATGTCCTTCCATTGCACATACAACTTGACCTCCTAACCTCCAATTAAGTGACGGTTGGCGCCACTTTTCTTATTCTATTATCCAAGTATTACTTCATCCTCTGATTTATGGGTTATCTACCTAGCTGCATGGTCCCCATAGATAATCTGCATTCAATGTCTAATCGCACAAGAGGAGAATCCCACTACTCCAATTGGAAGCTTTCCCACCTGCAATCTTGACTGCAATAGCATAAGCCTTATCCAATACTGTATTTAAGTTCGAGGTTTCACCCCTTTGCTCCAAAATAAACACCCTTCCTTGTTATTCAAGAATGGCTAGGTCATGGGTCTTTGTCTTTGCACTAGGAAAATCCTTCACAAGAGATTTTTTTTGTTGTCCCCAAAGACCGGGTCTACTACTGCATGAACTAGCTTGAGTTAATCCTCTTGATTGCAACATGTTCTCAAGGATCCATTCATATTCTAGATCTTCATTGAGAACTTGCCACTTCATCT
Source organism: Pinus taeda (assembly GCA_000404065.3). Classification (NCBI taxonomy): domain Eukaryota; kingdom Viridiplantae; phylum Streptophyta; class Pinopsida; order Pinales; family Pinaceae; genus Pinus; species Pinus taeda. The sequence continues at coordinate 34,553 of APFE030311778.1, read as the reverse complement.
AAGTCATACTAAGATACTCCACAGTGCTACCCCTTTTGAGATTGGGTGATAGATACATTGAGGGGCATTCCCAGCCTTTATGTAGGGAATTCCTCACATGGCAGCGTAGGCACCCATACATATATTATCTATAAGAAACATGGCACCACCTTAGCATGGGCTTCCACCTCACCTGCCACATGTCAACTATTCCATAATCCTCACAAACTCTCTAAGCAACTTCTTGAGACTACTCATGCGTAGCCAGAGCATTTGGCTATTGTCAAGGGCTTGTGGCCCTCATTGGAAAATTCCCCATGGTGGGAATGGAGCTTGTGCACAAGCCAGGATAAACCTATGGAAGTATGGCAACTAGTCTTGATTAGCCCTTGGACACTCCCTTGATCGTTCACATATTGTTCACTTGTTAGCATACTAATTTATAAATAGATATCCTGATGTAAACATTTACCCGCACTAGTCAACCGAGGGTCTCTCTTATAAATATATACATTAATACAAAGGGTCTGAGAATCCACTTCTTCTAGCTTATCATGGTTTGCAACTACAATAGATCATTGAGCTCCTTAACTTCAATTATTGAATTATTTATGATACGTTAAGCATTTAGACAACACTCTTATGGGACTCTTCTCCACTTTGAACTTGAGACACTCTGTGATTACTATTGTTTAGGATATTAACTTATTTACTTTTTCATGTAAGCATATAAAACATGTACCCATCCATAATGATAGCCACAATCAATATACAAATCAAGGAAATATCCCTTCACAGTTGCATCACATATATATACACAGTAGCACATTTTCCAGTCCCCTTTATCCATATCTTTTAAAATGGAAATGCAACATAACCGATTAATTGAAAAGAGTAATCATAAAATATTTATGTTTTTATTTGTAATGAAACTGAGTCTGACCCTCTATCCACATCCTCTTTTCTGAATGCCTCCCTTTTGTTTGGGGCAAACTTTCTACCTATCCATTACTACTACATCCTTTCTCTTGCAATCCATGCATAAATTATGTTCCCTTTTATGTCTTATATTATCTCAAGCAAGCATGGGCCTAAGTACTTTCCCCAACCCATTTAATTTCAGGACCTAGTCTCTTTACTTCATGCACCAACCAACCTTTAATGTTTGTCCTCAAGTTTAGGTTTCTTCTATTCACAATAAATTGTATCATCCCTAGCAACAATTCTCCATCCATTACCCTTGAATCCATGTCCCAAGGCTCAATCCACTTTTTTTGTTATTTCAAATATTGCAACATATTTACATCCTTTTTACAATGTTGCTCATATGAGAACCTTGGGTGGGACTATCGCATAGATAGTAGAATTTTATTCAAATTATGAGAACTAGCAATCACCACGACCCCCTTGTTTTGGTTTATATGTGCTCCCTCATTTGGTGTAAAGTGGACCAAATGTCAAAGTGCTCCACCTATTCTTCTATTTGCTATAAGAAATAAAATTTCTATTAAAATAATAATTGGAGATATGTATAAACAACCAAGGAAAATAGTGCAATGTTTTTGTTTGTTTAAATAAGAAAACAAAGGGAGAAATGTCATTTTGGAAAAGGCTAGGTAAAAGTCATTTTTGCAACAACAAAAAATTGATTTTCCATCCCATGAAAATAAATACCAACAAAAATAGGTTTAGCTGGGAAAAAAACTATAGTATTATTGAAAGCTCATGTTTTACTTGAATTAAGAATAATCTATCAAATTACACATAGAAATTAAATTTGAATATTTTGAAATTAGAAATTAAAATTGAGTATTTTGTATTTATATACAAAATACTTTGGTTTATTGTATTTTCATTTTTAGCAATTGGTTAGGCCTATAATTTTCAGTATATTGCAATTGGTTTCTTGTTAAATTTAGTTATATGTTTTTCTATATGGGATTAATGCTTTTTCAATCTATGTTCTCAATTTGGCATCAAGGCAATAGGTGAAACAAAGCTGTCTAGCTTGTGCATATGAGTTTGAGCTATATCTGATGTGTTAAAGACTTATATTCTAATGATTTCATCTTCATACATTTCATTCTAACTCAATAAACTAAAAACTATATGCACACATGAATAAGCAGTGTCATGTTGCCACGTGGCTCTTGTTATTATTGGCTACCATAATGCTTTTTCTCGTTAATAAAAATATTAAAATAAGAAATGTGAATGCAAGTAGTAGTTTTTTTTAAGTATTTGCTACCATAATGCCTTTTCCTATTAATAAAAATATTAAAATAAGAAATGTGAAAGTAATTAGCATTTTTTTCTAACTACATGGAATTTTAATCTTTAACAACTTTTAAAATATGTAAATAAAATCTTAAACTTGTTATTTTCGCCTTTACACAAGGTTAAAAATAGTTTATGATTTTTTAAATTTTAGAGGGTGTGTTTTAAAATCACAAGTAAGTGTAATTTGCATTTTTAACTTTAGCCAGCATTAAGAAGATTTTTTTCATTTTTAAGCTTATAGGAAGCTTTATGAGCTAACAACATTGATTCTTTTACAAAGTCAACTCTATTTAACAATCTCTCATTTAAAATTGATTATTGAAAACCCACATGTTCCTCTCCTTATCAACTAGGTCTATGTCAAGGCTTTACAAGTACCAACCACTTTTCACATGAGTGTCCATTTACATATACTTCACAAATTTCCATTTCCAAAGTGATTTTGTTTGGTTATTATTGTCACATCATTCCTCACACCTACTCAGACTATGTGCTCTCATCATGGTGCTTTATCACAACCAACATTATTTCTTATAGAACACAATGCACATTCACAAGTTAAAAATATATGTATTATGTAATACCATGGACCATCTATAATAGATACTCCAAACCAACACTATTAGCCTAATAATATTGACTCTTTTACCTAGTAAAATTTTTGAATGAAAATGATTGTCACATTACTTATCTACTTCAATTTTGTTTTGCATTCTCTTCATGTTTTTCCTATAACATGTTATAATAATTGTAATGATCTGTGTTATTCTTATACCATATTATAATAGTTGTAGTTATTCTCACCATTGCTTTCAAGAATCTATAAATGAATTCCTAATTGTATTTATCTTCACCATATTTCTAATAGTTGCAAGGGAATTTCAAAATATATTAAAACTCTCACATAGTAAAATGTTAATAACTATAAGGAGAAACTGTGAAGGCAGGTGAACTACAGGAAAACCAATGACTATAAGGATCTAAAGTTGCATGGAAACATATGGAGGGGGGAGCTCTACCCCCTCCTACCATAAGGTCCTGATTTACAAGGGAAAGGTTTCGAAGGGGAGACTGGAAAATAATCTAACAAGGCAAGAGTGATTGGTCAAGGTACTAATGAGGAAACAAAAAAATATATGGAGTCAAATAGCACAAATTCTGATGCAAGAAAATAAGGATCCATGGAGGAAGACCCGAGGCTTGCTCAATTAGGCCAAAATAGGGGATGTAGGCCCAAGTCAAAGAAGACTCTAAAGGTGGTACTAACATATCCACAAACCCAAGATCATAGGGACCACATGAAGACGTATGCATTAATATGCAAGTTTATAAGGATCTTGCCAAATGAGAAAGTTTTTCTAAACCTGGATTAATTACATCTGGAAGCCCAAAGGGGAGGTTGATCTTCTCTTAGGGTCTAAAGGCTTCTTCACAATTTCATTTGCTAACCTATAAGACAGGGATGGGATATTTGAGGGAGGACCCTATTTTTTATCGTCAACAAGGCTATATATGTGACACTGAAAGGAGAATTTTGCACTAGAACAAGAAGCTTTTACCTTTTCTCCAATGTGGATAAGGCTATATTCACTACCCATAGATTATTGACTTCTAAAAACCCTTGAATCTATAGGTAACTCACTGGGGTATTATATTAAGATCTCAGAGGTAACCCAATAGGGAAAGTACACAATGTATGCAATGATTCATGTGGAAATGAATATTTCAAGATCCTTACTAGAAGTAGTCATGCTTGAATTTTAGGATGAGATATGGACTCAAAATATTGATTATGATCATATCTTGTTTAGATGTCAGAATTGCCATGAACATGGGAACCTCTTTAGAGAATACCCTCTCAATGTCAAGACAAAGAAAACAAAAGGTTGTCTAGAAAGAGAATCAGAAGGATTCACAAAAGTCGATACCTAGGGAAAATAGGGAAGAAACAATAGCAAAGAACTTCAAGAGGAAATAAGCAATCTAATAATCATTGTGATTTTTTGGCTGAGGAATCACCTAAGAAGGAAATAAAGATTCATCTAGATTAAGAGGTTTGGGAAATAGAACTAGTAAGGAGCGATCTCCCCACAAATGAAGAATGATAGAAGGTCCCCACTCAACCCCTTGTAAAGAAAGGAGATCTAATCCCATCTCAACATAAGGACGAAGGTTTGGACATGACACCAAGTGAAGTAGGGACTAAAGACTCAGGTCTGAATGAAATAGTGGAGCACAAAGGACTAGATCTACCCCAACTATTAGAACAATGAAAATAAAAAGGGATCGATGTGATTCCCAAAGACCAAATTGATCGGGTTCAATATTTGGTTCTTACTACAGAAGGCACTCAACTAAGGGGTACCAAACAAGCACATGGAGAAGTGAAAATATTGGGAGTCAAATTAAAGGCCCAAGGTAGCCAGACCCCTCAACAAATCCAGTGGAAAAGAGGAAGTAAATTTAATGATGTTTCCCTCTAGGATTTGGGATCGCTTATGATAAACTTAGGTAAGACAAAATCATGGAACCTTAACTCCACTCCGCTATTCCAATAAATGTCTTAGCATGGAATATAAGAGGCTTGAATAGACCCAAAAAGCAATGAATCCTAAAATAAAAGATAAAAAAATAACACCCTTACATTATCTTTATTGAAGAGACTAAATTCTCATAAGATCATATGAAAGTAAGCATTGGGAAATTTTGGAATTAGTTTGACTTTGTAGACATAAAATCTAAAATTGTGACAAGGGGAATCCTAACCTTATGGAACCCTCAAAAGGTCTATTTATTTTCCTCTCAAGCCACCAAATACGCCTTGTCTTTGGTTTACAATCCTTTGTACCAATCCAATCGTTTGTACCAATTTGTATGGACCTCAATCAAATGATGATAAGCTTAACTTCATCCAATCCTTAGAAGCCCTTCGTAATAGGTATCCACTCTTGAAATGGATCTTGGATGGGGATTTTAATATGATTCTCTCTCTAAAAGAAAATAAGGGAGGAACCAGGAAATTTGAACGAGACTCTGAAAGATTCCAAAATATGATTGACAAGATAAAGCTGGTGGAATTAGAAACAATAAATGGTATGTATATCTGGACAAACAAAAGAGGGGGAAATACATGGTCACATCAAGGCTAGATAAAATAACATCCTTTATAGTAGTGGCTCAAATCATTTCCTAGTAACTCATGTTGCCTAGATTACAAGCTTTCCAAAAAACAGGCCCTTTAGGTTTGAGGGTTTCTGGTTGGAACACCCCAATTTTGTAGAAAAGGTGAAGTAATGGTGGAAGGAGGTTGGGGTAATGAGGGGCTCCAAGATGTTTAGATTACAACAAAAACTGAAACAAGTTAAAGGGAAGATCAAACTATGGAACAAACTTGAGTTTGGCAACATATTCTAGGCAAAAAAAAAAAAATTGAGGCAAAAATGGAAGCAATCCAAACATCTACAACTTGAGAAGGATTCACATAGGAGAAGAAAAATCAAGACCATTCTATGCATCGTGAATGGGCAGAAAGATGTAGACAAGAGGAGAAATTATGGAAACAAAAATCGAGGGTGTGGTGGCTTCGGGATGGAGAGAAGAATACTAAATTATTTCACCAAACCACGATCTCCCATCGAGATCATAATAGAATTTTGAAACTAAAGGAAAAACATGGGAACATGCTCCACATCCATCGAAAGATAGATTAGACTTGGTCAAGCACCTCCAGGACATAATAACACAGCCCTAGGAGACAGATCAGAGACCATTAGAAAAATCCTAAAGAATGTCCCAAGGATAATTACAAATGAGCAGAATGATAACCTTATTAGGCCAATGTTGATTAAGGAAGTGGAACAAGTGTTGCAAGACATGCCCAATGGCAAGGCACCTGGCCCTGTTAAACACACATGGGAGCAAGAACAATAGGAAAGATAAATCATGTGAGTTCATATTTTATTAACGGGAGATATACATTTATAGTACATTGTTGTGACCGTTGGGATTCACATCCCAAGGTCTCTTGGACTACTTAGTCTATTCAGCTTCCACACTAACCCATTTAGGATTAGGTGTCCAACATTCCCCCCCCTAATCTGAAGGGTTATGTATGAGTCCAAGAAGAGAGCTGTAATACAAAATGTGCAAAAATGCATGGTAGCACTAGGCTGAATGTGCTCTCTGAAATGTTGGTATAGAGGGCAGTGGTTTAAGGATGACCACCAACACTGGAATGCTTAGTGCAGTTCCCGGAACTCTTCCAAAACTGGCAAGAAGCTGGAGTCATCTGCTAGAGGAAGTGCTCCTATTGTTTTGAAGAGGGAAACCTTCAACCAATAAAGGGAGGTCTCACCTCGCATAAAAAGGGAGAACTTCAACCTGAAAAGGGAAGTCTCAACCTATGATGGTTTAAGGATGACTAACAACTCTGGAATGCTTAATGCAATTCCTGGAACTCTTCCAAAACTGGCAAGAAGTTGGAGTCTTCTGCTAGAGGAAGTATTCTCAATTTTTTTCCTGGAACTCTTCCAAAACTGGCAAGAAGCTGAAGTCTTCTGCTAGAGGAAGTGTCCCAGATTGCCAACTGACGGCATGTTCACGGGCATCTTTGTCTCTGGCTACAACTCTAAAACTAGTGTGGCAGGTTGTGGCTCAGGCTCGCTTGATGTGGCTTTGAAGCTTGTAGATGACCATCATCTCCCCCCTGTCAGATACAAGGTGAGGTGATGGAGAAAACTCAGTTGCAAGACTTTTCAATACTCTAGAACAAGTTCTGATATGTGTTTGGAATATATTCTTGGTTGTTGATGCCCATTGCCAAGAAGCGATCCATCCAAGATGAATCTTTGTTCTTGCAGGACGTTTGTTGATGAAGCATCTGTGTGAAGAATGGGTGGTTTTATGATAGTGCTTACATGGATGAAGATCAAAACAGTGATCTTTCAGATGGCTAGCTCGGCCACAATGTTGGCATTTCATGATCTGTTGTTGTTTTTGTTGTGGAAGAGGGGTAGAATCTGGAACAACTGGAGGTGAACTGTCATGAGGAGCGGGTGAACTGTCATGAATAAATCCAGCACTCTGAAACTGAATGGGCATGGAGTAGTCTGGAATATGAAAGGACAAGTCCTTGTCATATCCAAGACCAGTTCTATGCTTGTTGTGGACAAGCTGTTCCCAAGGTCTGATGATGGGCTTGGGAAGTGCAAGCTGAACCTCTACATCTGCATGAACCTTACTGCTTTATCTGAATGAACTGTAACATTATTGACTTGCTATTGATGGGTTGCAGTCTCAATGTTCTGAACAGAAACATGTTCAGAATGACTCCTCTGTTTTAATTCTTCTTGCTGTAGCTGAGATTCAAGCTGCAAAAAATCAATCTTTTCCTGTGCATATTGTAAATATTTTTGAATATCTCTGAGAGTGATTTTGTTGACTTTAATTGTACTTCCATCAGTAGATAAGATTAGAGTGCTTAATAACTCTAATAATCCATGATTGTTCTCCATTATTCTCCGTTGTCATCTAGTTCGGTTAGGATACCTGGTTTATACCTAGGCGACCAGTGTTGCCCTACCTCTCATTTACAACTTGGTTCTAGCAATGTTATGGCGACACTCAAAAAATGTCGATCTAGAAAAAAAGTTACAGTCATCCACTATTGTGCAGCTAGATCCAAGCCCTGGAGATACACGGGTAAGGAGGAAAACATTCAGAGGGAAGACATAAAAGTATTAGTTAAGAAATGATTGGATATATATAACAACGACTCTCTGGATTACAAAGCAGAGAAGCATTCAATTCATGAGGCCGAAACACTTTCGAATTTGCAACAAACTATAGCGAATTCATTTTTGGCTACAATTCCCACAACCGCTAGTTTCATTCCTACTCCTTCTGCAGCTTGATTCTTACGATAAATAATCTAGATCATTGATTCTTACAATTCCGTTGGGCAGCGCTGTGGTACAGTAGAAACATATGGTTCCCAAGCACGACTGGAGGAATGGAGAAACGCAGGAATTCTGAGAAACCAGGACACTTCGTGCTGGTTCACGAATCAGGGCATGGTAGTTGGTGTTGGTATAAAGTCCAGCGTCTTCTTGAGAAGGCAGGTCATCGAGTTACTTCCATAGATTTGGCAGGAGGTGGTAGCAGTACAATTGATCTAAACACCATTCTCTCATTCCATCATTATACAATGCCTCTCATTGAGTTTTTGTCTCAGTTATCAATTTCAGACAAGGTTGTTCTTGTGGGACATAGCGCTGGAGGGCTGAGTTTGACGTACGCATCGCATCTCTTCAGTGACAAGATCAGAGTTGCAATCTACATAGCATCCACCATGATGCCCGCAGGCTTTTTCTCTAAAGAGGATGTTCAAATGGGTGTTCCTCAATTGTTTGAAGAATACGAATTCGAATATGGGCTGGGTTCACACAATCCTCCCACCACTGCAATGGTTCGCAAGGGAGTTCAGCAGGACCTTTTATATCAACTCAGTCATGTTGAGGATGTGGCTCTGGCGTCCATGTTGCTCAGACCGGCACCGTGTTTAGCCTTCGCAACCGTGCGATTTGACGGGCCTGCAAAAGGAGGAGTGGAAAGAGTTCCTCGAGTATACATAAAGACCCTGCAGGACCGAGTTCTGAAACTGGAGCAGCAAGAAGAAATGATTAAGAGGTGGCCCCCAAATAGCATGTTGTGTTTGGATACGGATCACAGTCCTTCCTTTTCTGCAGCCACTGCACTATATAGCATGTTACTCAACGTGGCCTCCAAACAACCATTAGTGAACCAATTACCTCGAAGCTGTTCCCACACCCCATGACATACTAAACATTCCTTTGTTATGTGAAGGCAAGCTTATATATGTGAATTCAAAAATTCAATTGCGCGATAAATAATGACCTCACACTGCCTAGGAGAGAAACACGCAGCAACAATGCTGTTGGAAGCACCAAAGTTGCATCCGAATAGATGACCCAATATCTAGATTGAGACCGAGGGAGACATAACTAGGTAGTACATTTGATTCTAATGCCTTTCTCTGCGTAAAGGTCATTGATGATTCTAAACCAATCAGAGATACAATGTCCACTGCTTTGTAGTCACCGACATAAGATGGGAGATACAAAGAAATGCAAAGAATAACGCACACAACGTATAGTTCAACGCAATTCAAAGCAAATCCATTCAGAACTTGGACGGGCAGCGCACAGTTCAGAATGCAGTTCAATGCTTGGACAGCATTATGATACCATTCAGTAGGCAATGTAATGCACCATTACACTCATGAACCATTCGATACCATAACGCACCATATACCATTCGCATTGATACCGTTCAGTAGGCAGTGTAACGCACCATTACACTCATGAATCATTCAATACCGTACGTTCCATATACGCTCATTCAATAGCAGCGTTCAAAAGGATATATCAGGCATTGATATCAGGCAGAAATAATTATGGTAGACAGAGTGGCGCAACATCAATAATGGCAAAAAACGGTTATAGAGAGCACACAGAGCGTATCTTGGACAGCGCTGGTCAGGCAGACAGAACACAGATAAAGGAATATGGAGGAGCAGTGCAGGTATATGCAAGAGGTGGCAGCTAAATTCTAGCTAAGAAAATATTCATAAGTGATGGCAGAAACCATAAAACAAATGGTTCAAAGAAATTATGCAAGGCAGGATTACGCCTGCTCTAATACCATGTTAAACACACATGGGAGCAAGAACAATAGGAAAGATAAATCATGTGAGTTCATATTTTATTAACAGGAGATATACATTTATAGTACATTGTTGTGACCATTGGGATTCACATCCCAAAGTCTCTTGGACTACTTAGTCTATTCAGCTTCCACACTAACCCATTTAGGATTAGGTGTCCAACAGGACCTAATGCCATTACAGTATGTTTTTTCAAATCATGTTGGCAGACTATGGGCCAAGATATTGTTGAAGTTGTAGAAGACTCTTGGACATCAACAACTATCCTAAAATCTTTGAATTCCAACTTCATAGTATTGATCCCATAAGAAAAATAAGCTAGCACTCTTGATATATTTCATCCTATTGCTCTATGTAATGTAATCTACAAGATTATCTCAAAGGTTATTATCAATAGGTTAAAACCTCTGCTACAAATTCTCGTCTCGAAAGAAAAGGTAGGTTTTGTAGAAGGGAGGTAGATCCTAGACAATATAATCAAGACCCATGAAATCCTTCATTACCTCAAAGTAAAAAAAAATAATGGAATGATAATGTAATTGGATATTGCTAAAGCGTATGATAAGCTAAGATGGGAGTATTTGGAGAACCTATTGCAAGCTTTAGGTTTTTGGAAACATTGGATTCAATGGGTAATGTCACTAGTCACCTCTACCAGTTTCTAAATCATATTCAATGGACCTCCAACGCAACCCTTCTCTCCATCAAGGGGCCTGATAGGGTGATCTATTACCCCCATTTCTATTTTTTCTAGTAATGGAGGGTCTCAATAGAACCATCCAAGCAGATATAGTCATAAGGGAGATAAAAGGATTACAAATTTATTCATAATGTAAAACGACCACCCACCAATAATTTTTGGATGATATAATGCTTCATGGCATACCTACTGTCAAGGAGAAAATATTTTACAAGAAAATCCTAGATGACTTCACTGTAGCTAGAACTATGGAGGTTAATTAGTTTGAATCAATGATTTTCTTTTTCAACACTCACATTGTTATGCAGAGAAACCTTACTCCGATTCTAGGTTTCCAAAGGAAAACCTTACCATCAAATTATCTGAGAGTACCCTTAACATATAAAGCAAGAAAAGTCAACCTAGGAAACCCTAATAGCCAAATTACAACACAGGATTGACAGGCAACTTACCAAGCCCTAAATATAGTAGAAAGGCTAATTTTGACCAAATAAATCCTATAGGTTATCCCTATGGATTTGTTACCCGTGTTACCAACCCCCAAAGGGATTATTAGTAAAATTAGAGAAATCAAGTGGAATTTCCCATGTCAGGGTGTAGAGGAGAGAACGAAATGATCTCTAGTGTGTTGGGACAAATATGCAAATTGAAATCAAAAGGAGCATTAAGACTCCAAGATCCTGAAAAAACAAATGCGGTTTATGGAGTAAAATTGTGGTGGAGATGGATCGAGGACGTTAACATCCCTGGGTTGCATTTTCGAAATCAAAATATGCTCCACAATGGAACCCCAAGTCCCTAATGAGATTTAATGACATGATGACAGAATCAACTTCTTGGAATCTGGCTTTGCGAAACCGAAGATGCACATAGGACCATATTTTTTGGGAGATAATAAATGGATAAACAACTTTAGTTTAGGAGAGCTCGTGGCAATAAGAACCTAAACTAGATTTTCCAACAAGAATAACTCCCCAAAAGGAACTACAATGAGAAGGTAAATGGGAGGTACACCAATTTTAGGACCCAAGTGGCACTCATAAAAAAAAAAAAAAAAGAAATTGATGCACTCTTAACCACGATGAGAAGCATTTGCTGGCCTAGATTTCCCAAGGCCTGGATGAAGAACTCCAAAGAAGAAAGATTCTTTAGTCAGATGAAAATGACCAACTAAGGTGGGGAAGCCAGGAAATAAAATAATTTACCCTAAAGGAGGCCCATTGATATCTACAGAGGACCATCAAGATATAGCAAAACCATTGTGGAACAAGATTTGGTCAACCCCTCAATGGAAAAAAAATTAAAACTTTTCATATGGTTGGTCATGCAAAAAAAATTCTAACCTGGGAAAACTTATGTCACAAAGGATTTTTTGGTCCTTCACATTGCAGCCTTTGTGAAAATAGGAAGAATATATAAACCACCTCCTAAATAGATATGATTACATGGCTACATTATGGGACAGGATTTCTCAGGTATTTCACCAGATTGATAGGCAGTGGGATAATATTCAAGAAACATTAAGCAAATGGAGAGGATAAATCTTGAAAAGCAATATGGTTACCCTTGCCTAGTGTTTAAGCCCATTCTTTATGATTTGAGCAGTCTCAAAGGAATGAAACCATCAGATATTTCAGGACAATTCCTTCTCGGCCTTGACCCTGATAGCCCAAATCTTGCAACAATTACAAGAAATAATCCTTAGCGACTTGATACAAACTAGAGAAAAAAAATCCCATAGACCAAGAGAATAGAATTTTGGATCCACTCGAATTAAAAGGCATACAAGCTTATCACCATAGAAGGATGGAACCTTGAACTCATGGAGTCGCACTGACATGGTCACCTCCAACCCCTGGGTTTCAGAAGGTAAATTTTGATGGGGCCTTAATGTCAACCGAGGATGAGATGGAGCGGGTGGCGTAATTCCTGACAGTGTTGGTAGGATCCTTAGCCTCTATTTAACTGACCTTGGTGTTTCTACCAACAATGCTAGAGAGTTCCATGCTATGGAACAAAGGTTAGAAATTCTAGTCCAGACCAACACTCACCACTACACCATTGAATGAGACTCATATTTGGTAATTGAAGCAAAAAAGCGTCTTCAGCGTGGCACCAACATATAAGAGGTTATGAAGCACTAATTCTTAGGCTAGATCATTCAAAAAATTTAGGGGCTCTTGGAAGTCATGCAAACCATTAAGTTTAATCTAGTTCGTAGGCTGACCATCAAGGTGGTCAATGGGTTGGAAAATGAGGGTGTGGGAGAGGTGTTTGAGACGGGAGAATATGGAGAGGATGAAGTCCAAGAAGGACAGTTAAAATATGATAATGTTTTCCTAGCTTAGCTAGACATCCATGAGAGCAGTCAACATCAGACAGGGAATAGGGCAGAGGTGACAAGCCCTAGAGAGGGCCAAAACCTAAGAAGTGATAAATGATCATCAAAAATTGAAAACCACAACCGACATGAAATCAATATGTGAGAAGGTCATTACAACAAGGTGGCATCAAAGTTATCTAGATGCAAGGTACATGGATGACCATAGCAGGAAAGGTGGTGACAGAGGGAGTTACAAACCTTGGTATGATTCTTCCTTCCCCCATGAGCTAGGCTAGAAGCAATATAGCATATTACTTGAATCATCAGCAAATGTAATTAATGGCTATGTCAAATATGGAAATGATAAAAATATACCAAATGAAAATTAATCGGGTAAGTGGGCAGTGCACACAGATTAGTTTATGATGATTATCACCTCTCGATCAGCCAATAGTGGCTGAAAGAGGAAAGTTGCAGAGTGGAGGAAGTGTCAGGATCTGGAAAACATCAACTATTTATTATCCATATTGCTTATCACTTTTTCAATGCAAAAAGTGGTTCCCCAAAGTCTGAATAATTTGTTTATTGTTGTGTATGCTTGTTGTTTACAAAAATATGGATCACAACATGCAGGTTTATCATAAGGGAAGGCCGTGAGGAGGGCTGCAAAAGGCCACCCTCATTAAATGCATAAGGATGGACACCATGGGCTGGGAAGCTGCACAATATTATGTGAGGTCAGTCCTTTAGGAAGGAAACGCAATTATGGAAGCAATGGAGTAGGACGTCAAGGAACGGAGACCTAACAAGTTAGAGGGTCATGTTATAAAAGAGGTGGATTGTTTAATTGATGTGGTGGTCACCAGGACTGGTAAAACCCTCTGCCATAAGATTGTGGACATAGCATGGCACATGAAGATGCTCATGCAGAAATTCATTATGGAGAAAGGCCATCAAGGATCCCAATCAAAGCAGCTCAGCGTTCTCCAAAAGTGGATGGAGCAGTTGGAACCCATTTGCAAATGTTAGTGGATATTGAGCATTGCCAAAAGGACTGCATTCACACCAAGAAAAAAAACAAAACAAACAAACAAATAAACAAAAAAAAAAAAAATTGATATATTTATGTATTACGTCCACCATTTGGACAGAACTCAAGGCAATGGTGAATATAAAATGGCTAAAGTTAGATGAGTCTATGTTAACAACACAAAAGGAGAGGCTTCACGCTAGTATAATGACCAAGAGTCTTTGAAATCGGCGAAACCCCCTTCCAGCAATGTCCTTGAACATTAATATGGATTTTTAATGATGTTGATATGATACTATTGGTTGCTTCTCAGCTACTTTTGTGTTCCTTTTTTCATGTTCAATATTGTTAGTAGATTAGTTTTTGTTAGGTTCGAGCCCGCTTGTCGGTATAGGAGGGATGGTAGAAGTTATAAGGATGGTTGGCTTCATACGCCTTTTTGTAAATTTTGTAAATGATGGTCAAATCATAAGAACATTAACAATATAATGACCAAGAGCTTGATGAAAATGTGGCTTTATTGTAGCTAGTCTAGTTTCCGATTAGGTAGACCAACTGACATAGAATGTAATTTTGTTTTTAAAGATGAATAGAAATCCCAAAATTTGCAAAAAAAAAATGTTAATAACTATAAACTTTCATTTTTTCTATAATTAAAAAAAATATCCACTCATTTCTCTATTGATTTGTGGGGACTTAATACAATTTTAAAAAGTGTTCTAAATACTATTTATATATATATATATATTATTATATATTATAATATATTGTCATATTATCATATATTATTTTTCAATGTTTTCTGTTGTCATTTACTTTTTTCTTAAGAGGCAGGTACTAAGAAACAACACTACATATTATAGGTGTTTTATAATGTTTTTTTAACGACGAGTTCATCATGACGATTAATTATTTGAAATATTGGGTATTCTTATTTTAATTGTTGATTCTATGAATATTTTTGAATCTAAAGGTTAGAATAGTAGTTAATTGTTCGATCTTTCTTTTGGCTGTCAAATTCTGGGATATTCTCGGAATTTGCGATCCACATAATTTCACGAGGAAGTGGGTGAGAAAATTTTCAATGTAAACAAAAACTAGCTTTTGTCTAGGATTTAGGAAAAATTGCAAAGAATCATTGAGAACAATATTTTTCTTATTAGGGTGGTTCAAGTTAACTTGACTCAACTAAGTTACTAGAGGTTTTCGAGCTTTGGGTAAACTTGACTTGGTTAAGCTACTACAGGTTTTCAAGCTCCAAGTTTATGAGAACCCATGGTTTTTCCCATTGTATCAATCTTTAATGTAGCTTATCTAAATGCGAGAAAACTCCATGTTATTTTTCCCTCATGTCCATTAGGATCCCAAGCAACGATATCCTTAGACACCACTACTTGTCTCAGCGTGTCATGATCCTAACATTTCTAATTACTTGTCAATATTAGTAGAATTTCATTGTTCTAAGAGATGCATTCTACAATCTAGTAAAAGAGAGACATATAATTCCTTTTGTACTATAAAGTTGAGTTAATATGTGTGAATCTTAAAATAAAAATAAAATATTTCTTATATAAATAAACAAGGTTGGCTATAATAATAAAAAAATGAAGAGACATGCTTGAGTAGTTTATTTAAAATCATTATAAGAAATCAATAATGCCACTTTCATTGTGGTTGCTTGATTCATTGTTGATATTGCAAACCATTGTTGATATTACAACCTAGAGTATGAGAAAGATGTGATAAGAATATTTATTTCTTGCTCTCAACAATAAATAAAATATGTTTATGTCCATTTGAAGTAATTAGGCTTATAGGCATGTTTTCTAAAGATCTTCTACCACTATTATAATAGGTACAACTATTCCAACATCTCTCTAAAGACTTGAACCCATGCACTTGGGGAAACAATTCTCACCAAACCATTCAAGCTAAGATCATTTGACCTTATAGTAATTCCTTTTATAATTCCACAAAGAGGTGCTCCCCAACCCAATATGGAAGAGATGTTGTAATATCATGTTATGTTATCTAAACATTTAAATTTAGCCAAATTACATAAAAGTAAAAATGAAGATAAAATTAGATTATTAAAATTAAAATTAAAATTAAATTGAGGTAAAATAGTCAATTTATCATTGATCATATTTGGGCTCTAGGTTTTAACCACCCATGGTCAAAAAAAATTAAAATTTGAGAACTTATCATTATCATTTTTTTTAATAGGTAAATTACACAAAGAACATGAAGATTGATCATGAGGCTCACATGCTTGAAGTTGAAGATAAAATAAATAACCATCCCATAATCATTTTAACTGATTGTGGAGCTACTATAGTTATAGTGATCCTAAACTTCTTGAAGGATTCCATTTCAAGAGAAGTAAGCATGGTAGGACTTGGTCAGTCTAGCTAGTTATACATACTAAGAGGACCATAAATGAATTAGTGAAAGAATCTCAACTAGATATGAATTGCTTGAGTACAAAGAAATATTTGAATACAATACATTTGGACTAAGAAAGCATATTTTTTTCCATCCAAGAATTATATAATATATTGAAAAAAACCATTAAAATAGAACATTTCATTTCTGAAGTAAGGTATTTCTTCCATGATAATTCTAACGTAGGATCTTCATGACTTTAGGAAGCATATTACTTTTGACAATTATAATGGTTTTTTTCCATTTATGTATTCAGAGAGATGGAATTTATGCCTCAATAATGACATAAACCATTAGATCAATCACTAACACATATGACTACCTAATTCGTACATATTGGTTGGACAAGCACCATATTGTTCTAAACTACCTAAGGCATTCAAATTCCTTCATGGAGAAGGGAAAGGAAGACAAGTCCATAGAATTCCAAGACCAATTTCTATCAAGGATATTTCTACCATGTAATTGAAGAAGAGTTTTATGAAGGGGTGTCGTATATGTAGGTCATGTGTAAGAGGCAACCAATAAAGAGGTACCAATCATCAAAGATTGTTAAGCACTAAAAGATTTCAAAGATGTATTTGTTGAAATCTCAAGTTTACCACTAAAAAGGGGTATTGACTTTTCCATCTATTTTTCACTTGGGGCTACCCTAATATCTAAAACACCATATAGGATGAGCACACCATAGTTGAAGGAATTACAACTGCACCTAGAAGATCCTTTCAAGAATGGGTACATATGTTGAAGTATGTCACCTTAGGGTGACTTCAAGATATTTTTTAAAAGGACACAAATATGGTACACTAAGGTTGTATATAGATTTTAGGTAATATAACAAGGTGATAATGAAAAACAAGTATCCCTTACCAAGGATAAATGACTTGTATGGTCAACTAAGAGGTGCGAAAGTCTTCTCTCAAATAGATCTAAGGTATGTATACCATTGAGTAAGGATTAAGAAAGAGGAAAACAAAAAGACAACCTTCACAACCAACTATAGTCTGTATGTATAAGTTTGTAGTTGTCGAAGGATGCTAGATAATCTAGAAAAAATTTAAGGATAGAAATTTAACTTAAATTTTAGAAAATTTGGTGAATATTATTAGTCCCTAATATGCAAGTTTGTAGTTGTTGATGGATGCTAGAGAATCTAGAAAAAATTTAAGGATATAAATTTATCTTAAATTTTAGAATATTTGGTGAATATTATTAGTCCCTAATATGCAAACTATAATATTCTTGGCGATATTTGTAAAAATATTGAAATTTCTAATGATTTTATAGTCTCTATAAAATTTTGCCAATTTTTAAAGTAAAATATTTTTATGCTATAATAAAAAAAATTGAAATTCACAAATATATATATATATTTTTAAACATGACAAATTATCTTAAATTTAAGAAACTTTGGTGAATATTATTAATAATAATATACAAATATAATATTTTGACATATTTATCAAAATATTCAAATTTTAATAATATTTTATAGTTTTTATAAAAAAATTCCCAATTTTTAAAATAAAATTGTTTATTCTATAAAATTAATTCAATTATTTAAAAAAATAAAAATTCACAAATCTATTGTTTTTTAAAACCTGACAAATTTGCTACCGGCTAATATTACTTATTATTATCTTTATGCCTCGGGAAAAAGCATGCCATATTTAAATGTATAAAAGAACTTGATAAATTTGTAAATTAAACAACAACAAAAGACTTTGGACATGAAATCAGCGCATGGTATTAGTAGTTTTAGTTGTTAAAAGAAAACACAACTTCTATTAAATGCTTTTAACAATGCCGTGGGAGAGGCTATGGGTGATGTTGTAATTTAATTGTCACCTCCTCCATAAATATCTTGAGGACACCATTTCTACGTATGTATTGTTATGTAATTAGAATGTACATTAGAGATGAACATCTTATGTTACTATGTTGTTTATATGAAGATGATAATAAAAATTTTAGCAGTAACTATTTCAATTGAGCAACGTTGCATATATTGAAAAGTTGATTTGTGATTATTGGCTTTAAAAATTTATAGTTAAATTGTATTATAATTTTTTTTGCTTTTGTTAGATATTGTAAATAAAATATAATTAAATTTAATGTATGTTTCACATTTTTATGGTTTTAAAGTTTTGAATGTGATTTTTAGAATGAGAAATGCATTTTATCATTTATAATGAGAGTTATATGTGATTTTGTTTCTATTCAATGTAGATTTGAAATATATATCTTTTAAAATAAAAATAAAATATTATGAAAAAAGTAATATTTCCTATAATAATAAAGAAAATGAATATACATATGTAGGTAATAAATAAAATGTTTCAATATAATCTCAAGTAATACTTTTGTATATCTTAAACTATATTAATAACAAAAAGAACATTTCAATGAGAACAATATGATTCAAAAATAAAATACTTTAATGACCATGTTAAATAAAATATTTCAATGTCAATTATGTATATATTATCTATGGTTTTAAAAAATAGATATATATTATATCAAAATTTTCAAAAAAATACATTTGCATGGTTAAAATGTTTGAGGTATTCTCCCAATTCTACATTTTAACTTTTTCTTCAATCAAAATTGTCTCAAATTTGACAAATATTTGTTGGATTTGCAAGTTTAAGTGCTTAAACAAATTTTAAAGGTGTTGAATCTATTTATACATTAAAAGATGAAATATATATATATACGAAGTATCTAACAAGTCCACTTAAGTCCACATTTTTTTTTCTTAAGTTTTACATTCTAAAAGAGATATACATATAAAAAAATGATTTCTCAAAAATGGTTAAGATAAATCTATACTAATTTAATATAAACATTAATTTTTTTTCAATAAAATGTAGTTAATAGTATAAACACTGCCGATGTCGATCATACCCTCCCACTATTCGTGCCCAGCAATTAGCTGCAACAGCACAGCGTTTCCGACAGATGCAATAGCGCCTGCACTAGTTTCAAGACACCACAATATTGTTGCCTTGGGAATCATTCCAACAGTTGCAGTACCAGTCATTATTCGAAGTTTTTCAGTGGCCAATGCCCCGGTGGTTACAGCTACGCTAAAAACGACACCGCTAGCACCTTCAGTTGCTCCAGAAGCACTGACTATAAAGTCGTTTTCTGCGGCAATGCCACCTCCTTTCAAGGTCAGTTCTCTGTTCTACTATGTGACAGCTTGAGAATCATAAGAGTGGATTTTGGAGAATCATAGAGTGGAATTTCGATCTTTCTCAACATATTATACATTTTTGCGTTAATTCTTTATTTTATGATTTTTAAATAGATCTATTTGACCTCCTGAGCCGGTACTGAGGGTTTGGATTTCTGTGTACAAATTGCGTATTTCTCTGTCCGAATGCACATCTGAGTACTCAACCTATTGAATTTAGTATTCATTCATTTTGGGTATGGTTATTTAGGAAAAATGGTAATGAGGGATTTTTTTATATATCTCAATTATATTAGAGATTGAGAAATTATAATTTTAAATGGTTAAATGTGCACAATCCAAAATATTCCATAAGGTAAAATCCATCTCTGTATTTAATAGCGAAATGTTTGCGATTTCTAGAAAACAAAAACAAAATTAGTGTCACCAGATTCCGAGGTCAAAATATTACTCAATTAACTACCGATATCAGCCTCGGACAACGCTAGGTGAAAAAAGTTAGTAGTCTGGAATTTCCTAGGTAAATTTCGGTTTATCATATAAGCTTTCGACTGGAATTTCATAAAAGCTTCAAGTCTTATGAGAAGTTTATATTGTTTTTTCTTCCTTTTCTATATTCTATATGCTAGTTAGCGCTGAAACTGCTGCAAAATCTGTTAATGCTGGTTTCCACCTATTAGATAAACATTCCCATTTCCCTGTGGTTTTTTTTCTCCTTTTCTTCATAATAGGCTACTCATGTATTGGTCTAATTATTTTGGTTGGTTTTGGGTTTTCATTAACCATCTTAAGAAATATTTTGTTATTATCAAACCATGTGTTGACCTTCGAATTAAGATTCGTCCATGGTGGTGCATCTATGAATTTCTTGCATTATTTGCCCGGACTTATCTTCATGAAATCTTTCTTTTAGGTTGCGGTGTTCTCTGGTTTTTCGGGCGTCAGATTTTCGGTTTGAAAATCTTTTCCGGCTTGTAAGATGGCCATGACGTGAATGCCTTGAATATTTTCCCAGACTCTCAATCAATGCGTGCCTCCATCCAAGAGTCTCCTGGTTTTCTGCCTATCAGCATATGTTCCATTCTTACATCTTTCTGTAAGTATGGGAAGTTTCCAACGAGTGGGTATCCTTTTTTTATATGGGTTCGTAGGCTGTCATTCTAATTTCTTCCCCGTTTCCTGTTTATTCGTACCATAAAGTACTCTTGAACCTCGTCCCTGTATTAACCTTAATCGGACTATATTCTTAACTTTTCACTTTTTATTAAATCTCAGATGTCCTTTGTCCTTTTCCATTCTCCTTGGTTTTACTTTCTTTCTCTCTTGGGGGTCTGTGACGATCTTTTACCATTAATAGCGTCAGATGTTTATATCCCGAGGAAGCTCTTTTATCAACTAAGAGGATATTTGTCTTATCTGTCCCTTGTCTTCTTTTTCTCTATCTTGTTGACTTTAGTGTGGTGTCCTCTTCATACATTCTGCTGATATGGAGATCCTCCTTGTCGAATCTGACACGTCTGATTTAGTCAAAGCTGCCATGGAGGCAGAAGCTCTCCACTATGGCACTATTAAAGCATCTAATTGGCAGTCCACGCTGGTGGATCATCTGCTTCCTTCGCCTCATAAACAAGATCCTGGGATAGATGTTTCGTCTGTTTCTCGGCATAAACATAATCAATGGACGGCCAAGATTATACCCCCCCATCTGCTATTTGCCTGAATGGTGCATCGCTGGCTAACCGCATTGCTAGTTTACAATCTCGGGCCCTGATCGGAAAATGGCACTTCCCTGATATGGAAGATGACCAGGTAATAAAATGGCTTAGATCTAAATGGCGTCCCCTTATTGGATAAATCCCTACTATTGTCCGCCTAATGAAAGACTGGTACAACTTTCATTTGTTGAAAGTAAAGGATTTGAACACCATTTGGGCCCTCCCCTGAATTCACGGGAGAAGTTTTCTTGCCCTCCACAAATGGTATATTGGTTTCGACCCATTGCGGAACACCCCACAAAATAATTTGATATGGGTCAAGCTGCTAGCCCTCCCTATTGAGCTTTGGACAAAAGAATCGCTTTCCTTTATAGGAAATGCTATTGGAAAATTTGTGTATATTGACTCCAAATGTTTAGGTGCAAAGGACAAGCAGGTGGCTTAGATCCTGATCAAGAAAGAGTATAGAGGAGGTTTCCCTGATCACATTGATCTTGTATGTGGTGAATTATCTACTCACCAGAGACTTGATTATTGGGGCGTCCCTTTCCAGTGCTCCCTCTGTCACAAGACAGACCACCTTAAAGATTGATGTCCCCATCATCCGACCCGAAAGATATACAAAAAGGAATATCAGGTGAAACAAAAATCACATGTCATGGATTCAGCTTTTTGCAATAGGGAAGGGGAAAGGAAAATCTATAAGGGAACATCTCCAAATGTGGATATCGTTTTCCTGACTCTGTCTCATAGCTTTTCCATTTCACGTGAAGTATCTGGGGGGCCTTCTCACCGTCCATTCTATTCTCCTAAACATCATAAAGCTCCCCCATTATCTTTTCAGAGAACTTTATCCATGGAAAATATTACCCTTGCGGGTGCTTTAGACCTTCCATCTCATCCCCCCCCCCCACCAAACCATCGTCGGGGATTCCCATCATCTCCCCATCGTCGGTTCCACAACCGATTTCTGTCCCCCAACTGAACGCTAATATTACTATCATCCCCTCATCGTCTTCATCTCCTGTTCAAATTGGTCAAGATCCAAGGAATAAACCCCCCTCCTCTTCTAACCAAATGACACCGGCTCGAACCACCTATGTCTCCAAGGGAAAAGCTCCTATGCTCTTGGTTACTCCTCAAACTCTCATATGCCATCCCCTACTAATTCTATCGGCAGTGACCTTGACATGCTCTTACAAAAAGAATCTCTACACCTTCACCCTCTAACAATTCATAAGCCTAGGAAGTCCATCACTCCGGTCATTAGTCCAAATTCGACAAAGAATATCACGGTTCGATGTAAACAAAATAGGGGTAGTAGGCATTTCAGAGGCAGGCGGGGCATATCTAATTTTAACTTGCAGGAATCATCCCTTGTTGACATCCCTATTACCAATCTCCCTGATAGTGGGCCTCTTATAGCAAGTATGCTTGGGGAGAGTGCCAAATGATGAACGTCCTCTTTATCAACATCAGGGGTCTTGGGGCGGACCCGAAATTTCTAGCCCTAAAAGTTTTATTTCTTTCTTCTTCTTCTATGATCATCTTGATTCAAGAAACCATGCATGCGCCTCAGGATACCATTGCTTTCTTCAGACGCATGCTCCCGTCGTGGTATATTTCGGCAACAGAGGCATCGGGTATATCTAGAGGGCTTGCTGTTCTTTGGAATTTGAGATGGATTTTGGCAAGAACCTTTCGATGTTTAAATGGTATTTTTATTCTTGCCAAATTTTGTGGTAGGGCAGCCTCGATCCATATTCTGAACGTTTATGCGCCCTATAAAGACCGATTTTCATACTGGAATCGTTTCCTTTCTTCTGGGATCATGGAGATAGAATCTCTCCTCATTACTAGTGATCTTAATTGCACATTGGGCTCGGACAAAGTATGGGGAAAGGCAGGAAAATATACCCTGTTGGTGAGAACATCAGGGAGGCTCTTCTACAGTACAACTTTGTTGATATTTGCCCAAATTCTCTATCTCCTACTTGGGACAATGAAAGGTCGAGGGATGCTTATATTGTTAAAAGATTAGATAGTTTCATTATTCATGATAAGTTAATGGAGGATCTCGGTCTGCCTATCTCATATACTCTTCCAGTTTTCATTTCTAACCACCGGTCGATCTCCTTGCAATGGACGAAACAACATCTTTGGAAAAAATATCCTTTCAAGTTTAATAGGATATGGCTTGAGGATGAGGACTTCAACAATATTGTCTAGGAAACATGGCAATCTTATGATCCTCGACTTGGGTCTTCCCATACAGAATCCTTGATTGGCAAAATGAATAGGCTGCAGAAGAAGGTAAAAGAGTGGCATGCTCTTAAAAAGCAATCTAATAGGGTAGAACTTCAAGAGACAGAGAAATAACTTGGAAACATTGCTAGTAGTATGTCTTCCCATAACTTATCATGGGATATTTGCTCTCGGCTATGGGAGCTACAAAAAAAGAAACCAAAGCTACTATTCATTGAAGAAGCATCATGGAGGCTTAAAAATCGGGCCACTTGGTTAAAGGAGGGCGACAAGAACATGAAACTTTTCCATCGGTTTGCAAATAAAAGACGGGAAACAAATTCTATATGGCATATCAAAGATGAAGAAGGCCAGATACAACACTCGCAAGAGGAGATCTCCAAAGAAGTAGTTAACTTCTTCCAGAAAGCATACAGTCGGGACAAACACATTGAAATAAATGATATTATGTGGGGCATCGAACCCTTCCCATGCATGTTTGATGTTGAAAAAAATGACCGCTTATTTGATGCTATTACGGAGGAAGAATTACTGTCTGTTATGAAATCTTTTAAAAAAGATAAATGCTTGGGACTAGATGGATGGTCCACCGACATTTTCATCCACTTCTTTGAGATGATAAAAAATAATATTTTGGGGATGGTTGAGGAGTCCAGAATGGGGGGAAAAATAATTCATATCATCACCTCCACCTACATTGCCTTGATTCCAAAAGAAAATGATACTCTTACCTTTTCAGATTTCAAACCTATATCCCTGTGCAATACTATTTATAAAATCATCTCTAAAATTATTGCAGAAAGGATCCACAGCGCTCTCTTTAATTTTCTTACTAGAGAACAACATGGTTTTTTAAATGGTAGAAACATTTTGGAAGTTGTGGCTATAACACAGGAATGTCTTCATTCGATGCACACAAAAAAAATTGGTGTAGCCATTCTAAAAATTGATCTCAAAAAAGCCTACGATTGCCTTGACTGGGGCTTTCTGTGATGTCTCCTCATTAAAATTGGGCTAAATGGTCAATGCACAAACTGGATAATGGCTTGCGTGAAGAAGGTTAATTATGCCATTCTCATAAATGGTCTTCCTACTGCATTTTTCACTGCTGCCAGGGGCCTCCGGCAGTGCTGCTCCCTTTCACCCCCACTATTTATTCTAGTAATGGACACTCTCAACCTACATATAAAAAGTGTTGTTTCAATGGGTAACTGCCGTCCACTTTCTATAAATAGAGGTAACAACTTCTCACATAACCTTTTCATGGATGACATATTAGTTTTTGCTATGCTCTGTAGACAGTCTTGGCAAATTTTGCATGGAATTTTAAGATCCTTTCATAGGGCAACTGGTTTGTGTATCAATGAAGGCAAATCATCTTTTCACTATGGGAAAGTCAATATGGAAGATATGGAATATTTTTCTCAACTCTTCAACATCCAAGCAATATCAATTAAAGAGGGAATAAAATATTTGGGCTATCATTTGAAGCCTTCGGGCTATTCCATAACTGACTGGTCTTGGATCCTCAACAGATTTTACAAAAGGATTTCAGGGTGGGAATTCAAATGCCTATCGTTGGCTGGTAGGATGATTCTCACACAATCAGTACTTGCACAACTCATTGTCTATTAGGCACACCTTTTCTACATTCCGTCAAGCATCATTAAAAAATTAAACAGTTTAATGGCAATCTTCATATGGGGGGGCTGTAAAGAAAAGAGAAAATTCCATCTCACCAAACTTACAAATATTACCCTCCCTAAAAAGATGGGGGGTTGGGGCATTATGAACCTTCGCAGTTTCAGATTGGCCCTATTATGTAAATCACTATGGAAAGCAGTACTAGGAGATAGCTTATTGAGTTGTGCTATTAGGATAAAATATCTAGGGAACTGAGATTTCACATATTGGTTCAGGAACAGAACATTGGGACCCGCTCATGGATCGGCTATTTGGAGGAGTTTCCAAAAGATACAACGCTTCTTTTTCAATAATCTGGTCTGGAAATTTCAATCTGGCAACAACATTCTCATAGGCTTGGATTCTATCATGGGTGTAGAGGAAGGTTTCCATATCCCACAACAACTTATTCTGTTCCTTTAGCAAAAAGGGATATTTTTCTGGGCTCATGTCATTCAGGAATGGCAGGGTGCAATTCCAAGATGGAAATATGCTATTGATCTGGGCCTTTGTGATCAAATGGCAATCCTATGGGATAAGGTAATCTGGAATATGAAGAGTGGTGGGATAATCAGGACAGAGGACAAAGACAGCATCACTTGGCGGGGTATGGGAGGTAGGATAAATGTTTTGGTCAAAGATATGTATCTCTCCTTAATTGAAGAACACCATGATAATACCGGGAAAATTTTCCCAAATGCATTCTGGAAATCTGGATGCCCAATAAAAATAATTCTATTTTTGTGGCTTGTATTCCATAACAAAAACCTCACATGGACCAATCTACAAAAAAGGAATTGGCACGGCCCCGCTATCTACTCAATCTGTCTATCTGAGACAGAGGACAATATGCATATATTTCTTAATTGCACCCACACACGGGACCTTTGGAAGAAGCTGGCTTCACACTTCGGTTTCATCGACAAATCCCATACATCCATTATGGAACCTTTTGAATGGTGGGGCTCCTAGAAAGTAATATGCAGATCTATTCCCCTTATAGTGTGTTGGTTTGTTTGGAAATGGCGGAATAGAGTGATTTTTCAAAACAACAAGGTGGATTTCAAGCTTACATATGATAAGATAATCCCCTATTATCTCCCTATCCTCCCTTATATACCCCAACCAATGAAACAAAAATCTAATGTGACTGCCCCTTCTTAGTTATTTTTTCCGAGGGCTCACTTTGATGGAGCTGCAGAAGACGTTTTGTGTGCATGTGGAATATACATCAACATAGTCAAAGACCAGCACTTTTCAATTTATTGGAATGGTGGCCCAGGGACAAGCAACAAAGCGGAGGCCATGGCATTATATGGTCTCTTTATTTTTTGCCCCTTTTTTAATACTAGCCCAATACAGATCTTCGGCGACTCAAAAATCATCAACGAGCATGTGACTCGAAAACATTCAATAAAAAATGCCAATCTTTCTGGATGGATGCATAAGATATCATCTATTTGGAAGGCTCCTCTTTTCTTTATCTCACATGTAAAACGCTCACAGAATATGATCGCTGATGCGCTATCTAAGAGGGGCTTACAGACTCAATGCGGAAGATGGTATTTGAGCATCACTGTGGGATCTATCATGCATCAAATTCAACCATTCTCCATGCTGGGTATATAGGAATTCTTAACTATCCTAGTATGTATCATGAACCCGTCTTTTAATCATCGTCTTATGCACAAGTATTATGTATTAGTTTTCCTTATCCTTTGTATAAGGGTCTAATCTCTCTATCAATCAAGTTATTTAGATCTATCAGTAAACACATTCATGGTTGACAGATTAACATTTTCTGTGGATGCATATATGGTACCTTTTTATAATATGGCTGGAAATACTGTCAATATCCCCATTCACCTTTCTGTATATGATGATTATTATAATTATAAAAATATAGAGCTTTTTCTTCTTAAAAAAATAGATCTTATTTCTGTAGATGCTCTTTATTTACGGTTTTGCTTTTAAATAAAATGGCGTTATTTTTAATAGCAAAAAAATCCCTTTTTACTATGAATTTGTCAGTCAAGATTTACAATATTATAGTTAAAATAAAATAAAAATAAAAATATAAGTCTTAGTTTAATTGTTTTATGCGTTGGTTTTGTTTTTAAAGTTTGTATGATATATTTTTTACTAAATTTTTTTGAAATTTAATTGTTTTATGGGTTGGTTTGTTTTTTAAAGTTTGTATGATATATTTTTTACTAAGTGTTTTTTAAAATGTGAATTAAATTAACACTTTTTAAAAATTATGGGTACTTGGTTTGTGTGAACGATTCTGATGAATTTTGGCTTTTCAAAATTAATTTATTGAAAATTTTCGAATGTAGTTTTGAAATGTATAGCCAGTACGGTGCAAATGCAAAAAACTCAAAACCAAATTTAGGTCAAAAAAGTCAACATGTGAAACAATTAGATTGCAATGCCTATCTCTTCTATCATTGGGCTTTTCTTATCATTTGACTTTTTCACAGTGGATTTTACACAAACTCTTGTGAAGAGTTGTGGGAATCACAAGTATGAGTGGTGTAAGAATGAACAAGACAAGATGCAATTGTTATATGTTTAGGTTTTTTCATTTAAATTATGTAATTTTTCATGACATTGTAATTTTTCATTGTTGAGAATGACGAAATTTGATTTTTGGTTTTGACTTTTTTATTGCAATTCAAAGATATAATTTATGGGGAGATTGTAAATTTTCTTTATTTAGAATTTATTTTTGAATGAATAAATAAATTTAGTGTTTTTGGAAAACTTTTGGAGATCACAATTCATTCAAATAATTTTATTAAAAAATTTAGAGTTCTCTGTTTTAAAACAATTTTAGTTAAATCATGTTTTTTTGTTATTTAAAATGCATTTAAAACTACATTTATGGATTCAACAAATTGAAAAATCTTTGAGGTACTTGGATTATGAAAGGTTAACAATTTAAACTTGTGATTCCAACAAATTCTTAATTTTTTTTTGGAAAATTTGACTAAAATATATGTTGGAAAATAATTCAAAACATATAACAAAAACTGACTCCAAGAAAAAAATTGTGAAAATTTCCCTGACAAGAAAAAAACTTATTTTCAAAACATAAATGTGCATGTAACTATTAACTATTAACATTCATGTAAACCACAATTAAACTAAAAAAAAGTTCTAACAACTAGTTTATAAAATTAAAATTAAGAAATAGATTTTGATATTATATAGTGTAAGAAAAATTCATAATTTTAATATCATAGGTTTAGTTTTTATTAATATAATTTTAAAGAATTAATTACTAGAATTCATTTAAGCCGCAATTAACAAATAAAAATGATTATCTTTCTCTTTTGAACTAAGAAAAAGTTTGTAATTTTAATTTTTAAGGTTATAAGTCAGTTTTATTTGGACCATTTGAAATTAAAAATATATTTAATAAAAAAATTATAAATAATTTTATATATTAAATATTATTTAACACCGATGTAATAAATCTATTACCTAAAATTTAATATAAAATATGAATTAAATTTTATATCCAAAACATAAATTAGTTTTTATTATTCAAAATATTTAAAACTAAATTGTTTTTACAATTCCCTTCTTCATAAATTGACATTATTATGGTCTTAAATTAAATTTATTATTATTTTATTACATAAATGTACTTCATGTGGTTGAAAATTTCAAAAGTTTAAAAAAGAAAGCTTATCTTTTTGAAGAGCATAAAAATGTATATTTATATTTTTAAATAGCAATCAATAGCAACGGTTTCTACTCGAACTTTTCTATTATTTAAAAATTACAAACTTTTCCATTATTTAAAATATATATAAAATATTTACAAAGTAAATGGAGATATATATAAAGTAAATGGAAGGTGATCATTTAATGTAGTATTTTGCAATTTACTAGATTATTTTATTAGTAATTTAGGGTTGCTATATATCTATGTTAGGTTGGAATTGTTTTTAAGAGTTGAGAAATTCATTCCAATAGTCTTTGCATTTGAGCTTGGGAATGTTTCGAGAGTTTTGAAGACTATTCATAAAACATGAGTCTAAGTTGAAACTTTCATAGGAAGAAAGGCCAAAGACATCCTTAACACCGATATCCACAAAACATGAGACATGAGTCTAAGTTGAAACTTTCATAGGAAGAAAGGCCAAAGATATCCTTAACACCGATATCCTTAATTGGTAAACTGGAGCAATCTCTTGATGGGTTAAGGAAATGTCTGACACCTCGATGTAAGGGCGATATCTGGGATCTCACGCTGATAAGTATTTCTTTTGTTGTTTATGTGTATATATCCCAGAAGATTGTGTGTGTTTATCGTATGTGGGAGTCAATGATTAAACATTAGAGTTGCTTTAGTTTTTCTCTTAAGAATAACTAGAAAAACATATGTAAAACTATTCTTTTATATTTTTAAGCTAGATTGTTTCAAAGACTTGTCACGTGTAATAATGAACTTGACATTTTAATATTTTATATATTAAAAAGGAGATACTTGAAAAGAGAAAGACAGCCAAAATATATTTATTATATTTAAATTGATTTAATATTAATATTTTGATCCAATATTAATTTTTATTATATATCAATTATATAATTAAAAAAAAAAAAAAAATTTATATTTTTAATATTTTTATGTATGAAAATAGTTCGATAAATTAATTGTTTCTTGTGATATTTTTTGGAGAAAACTTACCCCGTACTTTAGTTTCCAATATTTCCACATTCCAAAACTCATACAACATATTCATTATATATATATTAATTATTTTAATTTTTTTAAATTTAACTTAATTTCAAAATTTCATAGTAAAAAAATAATTTTAATAATACTTGAAGGGGTTAATAATATATCCTTCTTTACAATCAAGCAGGGCAGCTCAATTTACCATCTCCTTGTTATAAGAATTCAATATTCAAATCCTTGTTAATTAAACCAACAAAAAAGACATCACTTCCAACTTATCGACAAATGTTTCGACATTAGAACTGACCACTGTATTTATTATTAAGTTTTTTGTTTTTTGTGTTTATGGTAAACGTCATGCAACGGAAAAGGACCTTACCTTTCCGCGATCTTCACGCAATTAATTTATTACTAAGTTATTCTTTTTTGTTTTTTATGGTAGACGTCATGCAACAGAAAAGGACCTTACCTTTCCGTGATCTTCACGCAATTAAGTTTGCCTTTTTCGAGAGCCGTGTTCCACACGACTTTCACTACCATATATTTTGTTTTCCTTTGATGTGATGTGTTCATTGCCCTTGACTTACTTTAGGCCAGTTTCAAATACATGTAGTCTACTTTGTATTTCGGCTCCATTGTCCGACTAGTTTGATACTGATAATTATTAAGAACTTTGTGATATTTGTATTTAGTTGATCTTATATTCGGTTTCATTCTCCGACTATTTGATATTGATCAACATTAAGAACTTTGTGATATTTGTTATGTTGAATATTCTACATAAAACAGTCTTCGAACTAATTTCTTGTTTTTATGTTATGCGGGCAAGAAGTGACCGATTCCGTGATCGGTTGCAATAATGTTTACCTTTTGAATGGCCTTGTTTCCAGGATGGATTATCTTCGAACTTATCGTGTGACCGTACAAGGTGAACAGTATCTACTGTACGAAAATCCTATTTGGAACTTTGCTTTAACAAATAGAGCAGTTACGTTCCGTTCCTAAATCTCTAGTTTTTTTTTTTTTTCTTCGGGCTTGGACTTACCTGACATAACCTTCACTTCTGAGACCCCTTTGTTGTAAAAATCAGAAATAAAAATTTATTCAATAATAATCAACTACTTTAGAAATGTACCCATGTTACTTTGAACATTCTATTTGCCTAATATAAAAATATTTAAAAGTTATATTATTTAATTTTATATTTGATAAAATTTATATATAATATATAATATATTCATAAAACTATATGTATATATAGTTGGTTAACATTCTTATATTATTTGGGGAATTGAATATTAGTGGGGAGGATTGGACTATTTCTTCTCCACAACTGAGGATGATCTCAATTGACAAAAGGGAGGGTACAACACTAGGACTTCTTGGAAGGTCACCCATCCTGATTTGACCTTGTCCCCCAATCACAAGGAATAATCCTAATTGACAAAGGGAGAGGGTGCAACACTGGACTTCCCATAGGTAACCCATCCATGACACACCACTTGAACGAATATGATAGAATGGATTAAATTCAATGAAAAAAAAAAAAAATATTTTATAAGATTTTAAAAGGTTAATATTTACTTGGAGAAAAAAAAAAATCGGAAGAAAAAATGGTTAAGAAGTATTTCAATCACTATAATTTTGTTGCATTTAAAAGATTTAAGGATTGTTATATGACAAATATTTTAAATTAGATTAATATAAGTGGACAATTTAAAAAGAAAATGTTTTTCATTAAACTATATATATATAATTATATTATATATATATATTAAAGTATTATTTCTTTATTAAGTCAATAGAAACATTGCGAGTAGCATATCTTCAAAACAACATTGGCCTCACTTTGACGAGATTTGTTGGCTAGATGGTAGTAACAAAAAGACATTGACAATAATAAGAAAAAACTTGAGGACCAAAGACTAGTTGCCCAAAGGGACAAAAAACGCCCAAGAATAAAAAACAACCCATGGTCATCATTAAACATCAATATTACCTGGAGTTGATTCATTGGGGCCATTGCCCCTTGGTTGGTGAAACGCTTCATGAACATGTGCTTTCATATGTGCCATTCTCCCTTCAAAGTTGTCCAACCACTCCAAGAGTCGCTTTTGACCTTTGCGAAGGGAGACCAACCTATCCATTATATACCACTAATTATGCCGGAGATCATTCATAAAACGAATGATCTCGTTGTAATCATTTTGATGATCGTGGGCTAACTGCTCCAGTGTTGTTATTACCAAGTGAATTTTTTCTTTGAGCAAGTCAAAAGGTAGAGGAAGGTGTACACACCCAGGTGAGATAATGTTTCGTTAGAATCTCCTCCCCTTCATCCTATTGTTCCACATGGCACACTACCCCCTAGCCCTGAGGATTAGCACCTATACGATCTCAACCTCGTTGGTGGTGCATGAGGCCTCGCTGGTAACCTTTCTATACCCACACCAAGATTCTCAACCAATGTCCTAGCTATCAGGAAAGATGAGTAGACCCCATGCCCAAAACACCTTAGTCGTTGGCTCATCCTCACACCACGTGAATGACGAGCTGTCAATACTTCCACTAGCCCTAGGACATCTACCACTTGATGTCCACAATGCAGGAAACTGCCAACCCCTGTTTACGAGACTAGCCCACTAGGAGAACCACCGCCATCCCTCGCACCTACAAGCTCTCCATCCCTGCCCAAAACTCCCAACCAATGGGAATAAAATTCCACATACTTCCAGTCCTTCAACCATTCGGCCCTCTAGAAACATAAAACCACAACAAAAAGGACCACAAGTCGCACTGGGGTGTTTAGCGACCACACTGGCCACCCTAACTAGACCCCAGGACATCCCACACACCACAATTAGGACTGTGTAAAGCAAAATCCAGCTTATAGTGATAGAGGAGCAACAAACTGATACATATGTCAACAAGAAAATCATCCTATTAGTGATATGGTCCAAGCAGTACACTCCTGAGAATTCACCCACAACCACAACCTCCCAATGAAAACTAGGATTCCAAATGGTTATGCCACAGACCATTGAACTGACCAAATTACAACCGTTAAACTTTGAATTCCTATGTTGCAAATTGTCATAATTACGGGCAAGGTATGGCTGCACCAAATAGTTGTCATACTCTCCACAGTAAAGAAGCTCTGTAGGTGAACCAATTCCCATAACCAAAACTCAAACTTCACAACTCATAATCCACCAAGCGATCAAATAACCTACATAATATCTGGAAGCTTCATCATCCTCATTCTCACCTTAGCTTCTCTAACACACCTCATTGATCAAATCCCCTCGTGAGAGCAGAGTAAATACCTCTCAATTAATCTTAGTTACCTTGTCTAACACTCCATCAAACTATATATATAATTATAATATTTATAAAATTAAATTAATTAAAAAATTTAATAATTACTATAAATATATTTGAACATTAAAAATTATTTTAATTATAAAAATTATTAAAAAAAAAATCTAAATAAAAGGATTAATCAAATAATTTTCATTTCAAAATAATCATGTTATGATCGATCTTATTTATTAATACATATAAAATTTATTATATATATATATTATATAGATTATTATTATTTATTTATTTATAAAATATCATTTTAAAAATTAATTATACAAATAATTAAGAAATAATAATTAAATACCCATAAAATTAAAACCCGTGACACCAAGGCAGCCATTCCGTTTCACTGCCATATGTGGAATGATGGCAGAAGTAGCTCACTACAATGTCATTTGTCTGTGGCGAGTATCTCGTGACATCGTTCTACATGTCGCTCGAGTGTGCATAGAAGCATGTAAACAGCCTTCCGGCAAGGCAAGGGCTAATCACCCAGCTATAGAGCATTAAATGCCCTGGTACATGCATGCCCTATAACAAAATAACACACAACCTTGGTGGCTACATAAATTAAAACTAAAAGCTGTGTGTTATTTTGTTATATGGCATGCATGTACCAGGGCATTTAATGCCCTATGGCAGGCTGGTTAGCCCTTGCCTCGCCTGGACAACCTGTAACGAGTGAATGTGGAACGCCTGCATACACCGTGAACGTCTCTCCATGTCAATCCTCTGTACCATGTTCACCAAGTCAATGCGAACAAGCCCACATAGTTATCAATATAGGCGTTGTGTAACTATTATAAGATTGGAATTTGTGAAAATTTTGTGGTGGTCTTCAATTTTTTGTTTTAAAGCCATGGAGAATTAACCACTCAAACATGTGAATGTAACAAATTTCTGCCAAATTCAAAACAAATTAAACAAGAAATAAACCAAAACCAAAACCAAGTACAATATGGAAGGGCTTCATATTACTTTTTGAGAGTGTGACTGTATTAGCATATTCATATAAATAAATAAATTAATATTACTTTTATGGTAGATAAGTTTTATGTTATATAAATAATATAAATTAGATAAAGTAAAGGGATTAAATGTGGCTAATTCACATTATGTATAATTATAGTA
>APFE030311776.1:0-12107 GCA_000404065.3 Pinus taeda | reverse complement strand
ACACTTGATCCGTGGCTTGACACCCGATTGGTCCATGAATTATATTTAAAGCGCATGGAGGGTCATTTGTAGGTTAACCGTGCATGAGAGAAGCTTATGTAAATTTCATTCTTTTATTAATAAATTGCCTGTAGTAGCCACGTTGGCGCAGGCCGTGGACTGTTTCCCTCTCTGAGGGTTTTAACCACGTCAAAATACTGGTGTATTGATCTGTGATCTGTTTGTGAGCGGTGTCCTTCTGGTGTTCTGTCTGAGGAACTTACCCTATAAATTCCTACATGGTATCAGAGCTATTTGAGAGCCGCATCCGTTGGTGATCCAAATCTGAAGCCGGTACAACTGCATCCCACTATCGTTTCCTAGATCTATTGTTTCTGACTGCTTTCGAGCCGAAAGGACTGCTCTATTGTGTTAGGAGCATCTATTCCAGTGAAGAACCCTTTTCGTTTCACGCAAAAAGGTTTCTAGTAGCCCTAACTACGTCATTTTAAAGATCTGGAGATATACAGTCTTTATTTGCAGTTCTAGCTATTCATCTCTCTATTTATTTCGGTTTATTTAGCTCTCTATTTTTTATTACCAGATCTATGCCTTTCATTCTATGTATGCTCTTTGCCCCACGACTCTGTTCGATTTAGGCAAATCAAAAACAGGAAGGAAGGATTTTTCTCATGCGTATGCTCTTTTCCGTCGCGCCTTAGTGTGATCTCAAAAAATCAGAAACATCGAGGAAAATATTTAGTTTCCGGCTAAAACTAACTTCAAGTCGTAAGGTTTGTTTTTTTTGTATGTCCGTGTTGGGTTTTGTGGTTTTTGTTTTGTAGGCAAAAAAGAGCTTTTTCAAGTAAGCACGCACCCCAAAGCTTCAGTGACAAAAAAAAAAAAAAACGTTCCTCTTCCAAAAATTACTAACCTTTTAAACTAGCTCACTTCGTCCAAAGTTATTTTATGAAAATAGAAGTCTTGATTTCAAGTCTTTCTTTTTGTTGAGTTACTTTTTGAAAAAGCACATGTAAATTATGTTTTAAAGTTACTTTACGTAAAAGTGTTCTCACCCATTATAAAAAGTGAGTCACTTATAATTCTAAAGTCTCTTAATCTTTTATTTAAGTTACAATTTAGTGGGTAGCTCATAAAGTACCATTGTAAAAGTGGCTTTCACTTATTTATAAAAGTGAGTCACATAAAATCTTTTTTTTTTGAAGTGAGCTAATTAAATTAAGTTTGGAAAGGGGGGGATTTTTTTAAATATAACATTATCATTCATTTCCGCACATTCACGCACTTCATCAGCATCTTCAACAACTTTTCTTCAAAAAGCCATAACTTCTTCATCTGAACACCGTTTTCAGAGCTGTTTTTTATAATCAGCCTAATTTTTCGAGATCTTTCCATTGAAACACTTAGTTTCAACATCTACAGCTTCAGTTTCTGTTAAAATGGAAAGTCCATGCCAAGTTATTCTTGATAGCACCAACTACTTCCAATGGTGGTCCTACATTGTGGATTTACTTAGAAGTAAAGGTCTTTACAGAATAGCCTCAGGCCAAAATTCCAAATCTCAAGATAAAGATAAGGCAGTGAAATGGGAAAATAGGCAAGATCAAGCACGTGGGTTGATAGGGATATCTATTTCTCCAGACCTTAGATTCCATATTGCAGAACTTGATACTCCTAATGAAGCAATGAAACAGCTCACTAAAATTTTTGGAATTAAAAATGAAATTAGAGCCCATCAACTCGAAAATGAGTTGCTTACATTGGACCCCAATAATTTTTCTTCCATTGAAGATTTTTGGTCCAATTCAAGACCCTTAACTTCTCTTGGAGTGTTAAGGTTAAGAAATAAGATGGTAGCCTTATCTATTCCATTCTTACTAAGTTGGGACCAGCCTACTCTTTGTTTGTTTCCACCTTCCATTCTACTAGGGAAGCTTTTATTTGTCAAGGACAAGACTACAAGTCCCCTTCTTTTGATTCTTTTTGTGATCCTTTAATAAGAGAACAAGAAAAGCTCTTATATCTTGGTCTTCTTAATCTTGGAAACTCTTCTAAGAAAGCCTTAGCCGCCCAACAGCAACCAAATTCAAAGAATCCTAAGAAGCAGTATCCTAAAAAGAATGGTTCTAGACCAAACAAGGGTCCTAAGCAATTTCAGTCTCAAAATAAAAAATCATTTCAACAAAATGATAAGGCAAATAAAAACAAAGGGAATAAGATTGATATACATTGCCACTTTTGTAATCGAGATGGCCACTTAGAATCAAAATGCTTTAAGAAGATGGAAGCCTTGGAAGTAGCAATGAAGAAGCATAACATCCATTTGAAGCACTCTTCAACTTCAACTTCATCTTCAAGAATAGCGCTTTCTACATGTGGTTGTCAAGCATCTCAGTCTGGTTATGCACTAAATGTATCTTCTTCTCATTCTCATGAGTGGCTCATTGATTCTGGAGCTTCTTATCACATGGCCAAAAACAAAGCCATGTTTTCTTCTTTAAATGATTGTAACACCAAAAATATATATGTTGGTGATGATATATCTCGTGTTGTAGGGACTGGAACTGTTCATCTAGACAATGGTCAATTTAATGATGTATTATGTGTTCCAACCTTATCCTGCAACCTTCTATCTGTATATCAGATAACTCATTCGGGTGAAGGTAAAATCATTGTAATTAAGGACCTAAGAGATCCTAGACAGATTTTAGCTACTACATTGCTAATGATTCTACAAAGTTGTATAAGTTTAATAACTTTGGGTCATCAAATCTTCCCTCGGTATTTGTTGCTCATAATGATGAAGTGAGCAAACTTTGGCATGAGTGATTTGGTCACTTAAACTATCGCTCCGTTCAGAATCTATGTGAAGAAAATATGGTGACAGGTCTTCCAATAGTATCTTGCAGGGATGATGTTTGTTCCGAATGTGTACTCGGAAAATATCATCAGTATAGTTTTGAAAAACGTGTCTCTTGGCACGCCTCAGCCCCTTTACAGCTTGTGCATAGTGATTTATGTGGTCCACTTCCCGTTGTTTCATTCTCTGGCTGCAAGTATTTCTTAACTTTCATTGATGATTTCTCCAGACGCACTTGGGTATACTTCTTAAAACTCAGGAGTGAAGTATTTAACATGTTTTTGGCCTTTAAGGCCTTTGTTGAAAAACAATCTGGACATCAAATTCTTAAGCTAAGATCTGATAATGGTGGAGAATATGTTAACAACACATTCATCAACTTTTGCACTGAGAATGGAATTCAAATGCAACATATTGTTCCATTACTCCACAACAAAATGGTGTAGCTGAAAGGAAGAATCGCACCTTAAAGGAAATGGCTAATTGTATGCTTCAATCTAAAGGACTTAGTCTTAATTTTTGGGCAGAAGCAATTAACTGTGCAAATTACATAGTAAATCACACTCCTAGTAAGGTTTTAAAGAATGTCACTCTAGAGGAAGAATGGAGCTCAATTAAACCAGATGTAAGTCACTTTCATGTTTTTGGAAGTGAAGCATGGGTCCATATTCCAGATGAGAAACATAAGGCCTTAGAACCTAAGAGTGAAAAATGAATTTTTGTTGGATATTCTAAAGATGTCAAAGGATATAGACTTCTTTCACTTAAGTCCAAAAATGTTATCATTAGAAGAGATGTAAAGTTTGTTGAAAATATATCGACCTACGAGCCTAGTTTGGCGGATGTGCCACCTCTCTCTATCCCTTCTACTTCTAAAAATATTTCTTCTTTAGATGATGACAGCGAAGATGACAATCCTCCCCCGCCTTCTCAGGATCCTCCTTCAACTCCTCAGCTTCCAAAATAGGTTTGTGCTACTCGGGATGCAGCAGGTGCTCTTGTCGGTGATCCTACAGATCAGCGACGTACACGTTCTCAGTTCGATAGAGCCTCTTCTTTACTAGCTCAAGCTTCTATGAATTATGATCCTGACACCTTTGCAAAAGCTTCAGGCCATCCAAATTGGCACGCAACTATGAATGAAGAATATCGTTTATTATTGGCAAATAATACATGGGATCTTGTTCTTCTTCCAAAGGAACGAAAACTTGTCAAACGCAAATGGGTTTACATAACCAAGTATGGACCAGATGGAAAAGTTGATAAACATAAAGCTCGTCTTGTTGCTAAGGGTTTTTCACAAGTTGAAGGCATTCACTATACTGAAACCTTCTCCCTTGTTGCCAAAATGAACTCTATCCGCCTTGTTCTTTCCCTTGCTACCTCTTTGAAATGGGATGTCCATCAGATGGATGTTAAATCTGCCTTCTTGCATGGGGACTTGCATGAAGAAATCTATATGGAACAACCCATTGGCTTCATCCAAACAGACTCCAGACTTGTATGTCGACTTAAGAAATCTCTTTATGGTCTCAAGCAAGCTCCTCGGGCTTGGTATGCCAAAATGGATAGCTTTCTTTTAGAATCTGGCTTTTCTAGGTGTTATTCTGACAATACTGTCTACACCAAGAAAGTGGGCAACTCTCTTATCATCCTTGTTCTTTATGTTGATGATCTTATTCTTACTGGTAGTGATCCCAACCTTATAAACCATGTGAAGTCCAGCCTTAAAAAGAAATTGGAAATGACAGACTTAGGACACTTACATTATTTTCTTGGTCTTCAAGTCTTGCAATCCAAGGAAGGTATTTCCTTTTCCCAGTCCAAGTATGCCTATGATCTTCTACGCCATTTTCACATGGAGGACGGTAAGCCAACCCCTTCGCCCTTTCAGTCTGGAGCCAAAATTTCAATCACTTGTACTTCCCCTGAAGTTGATGCTACCTTCTATCGTCAACTTGTAGGAAAACTTTTGTATCTGACCCATACTCATCCTGACCTTTCCTTTGTTGTTGGCCTTATTGCTCGGTTTATGCAAAACCCACATGAAAGTCATTGGAAAGGAACTAAAAGAATACTTCGTTATGTTCGAGGCACAATTCAGTTTGGGATTCATTACAATGCAGAAGCATCTCCTCCATTGGTTGGTTTCACTGATTCCGATTGGGCTGGTGACCCTGATGATCGGAAGTCTACTGCAGGTTATGTGTTCACTCTTGGTTCAGGACCTATTACATGGGCTTGTAAGAAACAAAGTGACATTTCTCTTTCTTCAACAGAAGCAAAGTATCGTGGTGCCATAGAAGCTAGTAAGGAAGCCCTGTGGCTTCGTCAGATCCTGTCAAAGTTTGGCTTTTAGCAGCAGCATCCGACTACACTTTGGTGTGATAATCAAAGTGCCATTCAACTATGCAAAGATCCAATCCAACACCAGCATAGCAAACACATTGAACTGCACATGCACTTCATCAGAAAGCTCATTCATGACCATGTTCTTGAAGTGCAATATTGTTCAACAGATGATCAAGTTGCAGACATCTTTACAAAGGCTCTCACAGAGATGAAGTTTACTAAACTTTGATTTATGGTTGGAGTTCAGGAAGTTGTCACTAAGGGGGGATAGGCTCCAATGCCTCCTTCCTTCTCGTATTGTGTCATATTTGTACATCCTTCAATTCTATCCCAAGTTCTTCTTAAGGGGGGATGTTAGGATATTCCGACACATAGTAAATAGTTAAGTATAACTTGGTCTAGTGTAGAGTTAGATAAAGTGTGTTTCTTTACTATGTACTTTTGTAACTTACAATCCGATAGCCACGATATATTCTAGACATGAAGTGATCCGACGGTTCATTCTCTCCTCAGTATTACCGACACTTGATCCGTGCCTTAACACCCATTTGGTCCATGATCTCTATTTAAAGAGCATGGAGGGTCATTTGTACGGTAATTGTTCATGAGAGAAGCTTATGTAAATTTTCATTCTTTTATTAATAAATTGCCTGAAGTGGCCGCATTGGCTCAGGCTGTGGATTGTTTCTCTCTTTGAGGGTTTTAACCATGTCAAGAATATTGGTGTATTGATCTGTGATCTGTTTGTGAGCGGCGTCCTTTGATGTTCTGTCTGAGGAACTTACCTTGTAAATTCCTACAATGGATCCCCAGAGATGTTCAGAGATTGTTCAAGATTCACCTATTGGACAAGGAAGATGCACCTGGTCCACCTTTGCCCAGCCAGCCCCACAGTTGTACCATGCACTTGACAGATGACCCAGAACTTGTATGTTGATGTGGCATCACTTACACCATCATCTGAGCCGTTACAGATGGTTTACAGGCATCTTTGACTTACTTGGAGACCCATGAGGTCACTTGTGTGCCCTCACACCCATTGGGAGCACCACAGGTTTATTATGTGGACAACAAGGGGCCAACCCCTTGTCCATCACTTTTGGAAGTCTTATTCATCATTATGGCACTTATGGACTTCATCGAGCTTCTTAGAGAGCCCAACGATATGTATTATTGATCATTCAACCTCTTGAGAAGCTTGTTATTTTGTTTATGAGCTAGTTTGGTGGGCTTGTTACCCAAAAATAGTTATTTGCACATTATTTTTATTTTAGGGGCTAATGTAGGCTCAGATAGCTAAATCGAACTTATTAGGGGTGTATAAATACAAATGATGAGAGTTCATTTCTCATCATCACTTGGTTTGGACTTGTATCTGTCTAGAGATTTTTGCCATTCTTTCTTAGTGGACGAATTTTTGGAGCATGGAATGAATTTTGATGTTTGGATAATTTTCATATGTCTTGGAGCTTCTTGATGGCAAGTTTTTGGATGGTTGGATATACTCCTATACATGTAAGTACATTTTAATGCTATTCTTTCTATCTAATTTTGTCACATGCATTGTTGCTAGGATTTCTCTATACTAGGGCTTATTTGCTGCATCTCTTATGCAAAGTTGTGGAAATTTTGTTTCTTCATAATGAATGCTTCATGTATGGGCCATGTATAATGAATGAATGTTCCTAGGGATGTTTCATTGCTGAAATTCATCTTGAAAAGCCATTTATCTTGCAAAACGAAGTATAAAGTCTTTGAAGTTGCTTGTGTTGCTGCCTTAGTGCCAAGCGAAGTTGTCTTTGAGGCGTCCTTGACCTAGAAAATTCAAACATCCATAGTCATAATTCTACCTGACTCCAATCTCCCCAAAGGATTAGGCACTGGTCCACCCAAAGGTGATCACCTTAAATCTATTTTCCTTCTCCCCTTTCCTCTCTCTAGGTCTAGTCATCTAGGTCACCTAAGGCATCCATTATCTCACGATTTAGCCATCCAAATACTTCGGTTTTTGGTCCACAACTACGTTGGTGTGTCCTCAAGAAGCCCTCCAAATTTCATGAGATTCTTACGGTGGGATCTTGAGATATCGCAAGCCCTAGCTCGAAGACCAATTCTTGTGAAACCTTACTGGGATCCTTGCATTGCTTTTCATTGAAAATTCATTCCTTGATCCCTTTCCCCTCCTTAACTAGGTCAAGCATATCAATGGTTACTAAACTCCCTCGTCTTGACCTAACCTAGGTCCACTTGGTCCCGTGTGGTCCCATATCTTATCAAAGTCAACTATTCAAAAACCACTTGGGAAACTAAGTTCCACAAGGATTTTAGGTTTAGGAAGC
The DNA here is from genome assembly GCA_000404065.3 of Pinus taeda. NCBI lineage: Eukaryota > Viridiplantae > Streptophyta > Pinopsida > Pinales > Pinaceae > Pinus > Pinus taeda. The sequence continues at coordinate 4,556 of APFE030311776.1, read as the reverse complement.
TCCTTTACAAGTCACGTCCCCTAAGCCAAGCCCTCAAATCCCTATTCCCCTATCCTAGAGAATCTTGCACCTATTTTAAAAAGCAAGCAAGTCCCACTCTTAAGTCTCCCATAAGAAAGGGTCATCGAGATCACTTCACATCCATCTTAGTTGATCTATCCTTCATAAGTGATTCTCTATATATTGGGTCTCCTCCCATCGGTGAAAGTCTGTAAAAAGTAGGAATCTTTTGTTGTGGTGACAGTGCGTTTTAGCTTCATTGTTGCTCTTAACCTAGCAAGTGCCCCTATAGGACCCCTTGCTAGTTTGAGTAGTAACAAGCACTTAGTTTAGGATTAATTAACTTGCTGGTTTTTCATTGTTTATTTTATTAGCAAGCATTTCCTTGGATAAATTCAATAATATTGATAGATCTAACAAAGGAGAGGTACAATTAACAATTCTTGCATACTTTACACTTGTATCTAATTAAATTGTTTTACAGATCCAGGAAATTACTAAATACAACATATAGGATCTGCATAAAATTAGGGATTTCAGCATTCCAAGTAAGTAATCTCTTCAAGAAACCTCTCTCATTACTCTATTTCCAACCACATAAAATGATAAATTTAAATTTGAAAATTCTTATTTTGCCCAAGAGGGTTTCACCTATAATTTTGAAAAAATAATTTCCAACTTGCTGGAAATTGATTTCAGTTGTTTTAGGTTGAGGGTGGGTCCCACAAGACTCCAATTCATCCTCACAGCGCTACACATCTAGACATAAAATCTGGAAGTTTTTAGACACTTGTAGGGTAGCTATTGTGGGCTTAACAAGTTGTTGTTCTTGGTTTTATGTAGAATTTACAGTCTGATTTACAAGACAGCAAGTTATTTTGACCCATAACTCTCTAACTATTGGCCTAAACTGAAGACTAATTACATATTTGGTTAGAATAAATTTTGTAGGCCAAAATCAATTGGTTAAACCCCATACTTTTTGTGTTTTGGTTTCACTGAATCCCTTGTTTAGTTTTCTAGTTGTACAGTGACATCATTAACAGCTAGACAGTTCACTGAGATTGACACCTACACTCCAAGTGACCCCATTTAAGGCATTGACCTTATTTGGAATTGTTTAGAGTTATTTTTGAGACTCCTCCCTTGACCATTTAGAATGTTTTTGGGTCTAAATAGTGGGGGCTTGGGCCGAGGTGACACAGGGGCCCAGCCCTGTATGTGCGCATTTAGCAGGCTTGCCAGGACCTTAGTAACCTTGGTAATCAGATCGGTAACATGTCCCATTCAAAGAAAAGAATTGAAATTAAAGAACTTTGGCCCACTGATGTGTTCCTAACTAGTTGGAAAAATTTTATTGTTTTATCAAGGCCAAACCAGTCATCCCAACACCAAAACCAAATTGGATGTGGTTAAAAGAAAATGTAAACAAAACCGATCAACAAAACAATATAAAAATATTCAAATTTCGATATATATATATATATATATATATATATATTAATGCACACCAATATATATCCAAACCATAAGATCAGTACTTTACATTTGAAATTTCACACCTCACTCTTGCACCCCCACATTATATCAGCACTATCATACTCAACAGTCCCATTGACCTACTTTTGTGATCATTTGTTGGACATTAATAAAATTATCTTATCATGTATCTTGTAAGGGTGTATATAGAAAAATGGCACCAAATGCAATACATTTCTAAACCAAATTACATTAACATTAAGACTGTAAATGGTATGTGGAGACCAAAAATTATCACACTAGAGTCCACAATCAAATCAAACTAAATAACCATCTAAATCTAGATCCTCTACATTCCTTGCATATGCTCAGCATCTTGACTCAATATTATTGAAGGTCCAACACCAATATCTGTATCCTACAGCAGTGGAAGCAGCAGTAAGTCGTCTCGGATAGGCCCATCCACAATAGATGGGGGTGGGGGATCTTAAATAGAATTAAGTTTAGGGTAGTTGTAGAGTTTTAGTTTGTTTTTGTTTTTAAATTCTATATTTGGTTTTTGTTTTGGGGGCGGAAGGAAATGCACTAGTACCAATTTACTCAAACCAGCCAATTTTGACCAGTTTTGTCTTGAATCGGCCAGTGCTGACCAGTTCTAACCAGTTTTAACTAGTTTATAAAAAAACAGGTCAACACTGGTTTGGAAGGCGAGTTCCCATCCAGTTCTGATAACATTAGCAATCCAGACTCCAATGACTCTGAGCAATAAAGATCAAATCATCATCCTTTTGGCAATCAATCAATAGATACTAGTACTTAGTAAGAATTTCTTCACTTGTCTAAGACTCTTATTTGCTTTTACTTTTATTTCCTTTCAAGTTTCAAGTAAATGGGATTCATACAATTCAATTTTCCCGGTTTAGTTTCCTTCAATTAACCTCATTAGCTCTATATCCAGGACAAGGCAATGGTCAATTCAATTTTGTAATTAGAAAACATAAATAAAGATAAAACTTAGTGAGTATCTTTGCCACCATCAGGTAGATTAGCTTTTCCTTCTGATTTTAATTCACTGATATATCACTCTTAGTTGCTGAGATAGGGGTAAATCATTGTTAATTAGTGAAGGTCCCAATTTCTATTGCATTTATTATCATTGGTTGATGCTTTTAGTTTGCTGCCCAAACAATTTCACTTGCTGATTTTCAGAGTTATAGTTGAGATTGCTCCAAACAGGAACTAACAAACCCAAATTCTAGGTTAAATAAACCCCTTATATTTCAGAAACAAACCTTACATCACTTAGGGAATCCCCCTTGTGGTTGGTGAAGCGAACGCAGTTCCTTCTATAAATTAATTACTCCAAAAGACTTGGAATATCAAAATATCCATGAGGATATAATTTTTATATTAAATATATGAATTACAATGAGACGAGAGGCTTGCTTATATACCACGCAAATGTCTCTTCATGAAGAGTCATGTCTTATTTAGACGTGCCTCTTCAACCTAATTACTAGTTAACTAATCATTATTACAATTTATCTTTATTATTTATATTTATATTATTTATATATATTTTATTCATTACATTGCCTCCTTCCTCAAAGAGCTTTGTCCTCAAAGCTTGTCGATGAAAAAAGGCTTGATCTCTTTTTTGGCTTCGAAAGTCTTTCTGTCTCGGAATAGTCATCCTCGTCGATACAAGTTGATATGATCTTCTTAGTGACAAACAAAATTGTCGCACCGAGAAGGGATCAGACCATCTCAGATTGATTTTATGTATAGTACTCTGATCATTGGAATTTTGTAACGACTTGTTAGCATAAGACATGATTGAGATTACATCACTATTATCCGGAACATCAGTTTGTTGTTTCGGATCTGACTGGTTCAAATATGTAGCATGGTTGATTCGTTTGTTCCCATGATTTGGATGCTAATATGGAACTTTTTTGGTTTGATTTCTCCTTAATGGGCATGTGCCAATTTTTGTATTTTCTTCTGGCAAGGATGTTGTTGAGATGGTTATGGAACATTCACTTGGGATGTTCATTGTCTGAACTGCAACATCTACATGTGTCATTTCTTCAACTGACTTGTCTTCTTGAGTTGTCAAATTCACTGGATCGGTATTTGTTGTTTTGTCATCAACTTGAATTCCTACATTTGATACTTCTTTCTCGATAAATTGTTGTACCTTGTTTTCTAATGACTTCTTATCCTTCTTAAGTTTATTAATTTGCGTCAATAATTTTTAACTATGGTTTTTAAGTCGAGAAACTTCTTCATTTTTGTCAATTTCATTTTGCATATTTTGTAATACTTTTTTACCTTCTTGACAAATTACTTTTGAAATATCCAATATATATTCTAGCATTACTGAATTAGGTTTCAGTGTAACATCTTGGAGTGTTATTTTCTTCTTCTTGTAAGAAAATGTTAAAAACTTTTTCTTAGTATTTAGAATAAAGGAACCTAGAGTTTTCATCCATGGTGATTCCAAAACAATGTCACTATCGTTAAAACATAAGGTTTTCACGGTGAATTGTGAGGTAAAAGTATAATCCCCAATATTTAGGTGTAGATTGCTTATATCGTATTGTTTGCCAAAAATATTTGTTTTAACTATATTTGATTTAGGAATCACCAATTGATTAGCTCATTTAGGACTAGCATAATTACTTCTTTCAGTAGGACTGATAGAGATTATGATGTCTTTTCTTGCGAGTGATCCTTTGATTTTAAATAGTGTGTGTTATGAAACCAACTCAAGAAAAAGATAGAAAAGATAGATCAACGCCTTATAATTCAGCCTCTTCGAGGTGGCAACCTCCTTTACATTACATAAATGAACAATTCTTGGATGATTCAAATGACAAAACCTCCTTTCTGTATATAGGAGTCTAAGGAGTCACAATATAACCTAAAAATAATTATATAAAGCCACAAAAATAACAATAGAGGGATTCTATGGGGCACAATAATAACAATATGGGGACAATAGGGGCACAACAATATTAATAAGGGGTATAACTACAATATTAATGGGGTAATCACTAGTATTATAGGGACCC
>APFE030311767.1:68134-81861 GCA_000404065.3 Pinus taeda | reverse complement strand
TGTTTAGGCTAGGTCTCTCACCAAGAAAACAATCCTAGCTCTAAAAAGGCCCCACACAAGGTCTGATACCTCATAGTAGAAAGCTTCTATCCTTTCTGATCCATAGAAAATTAATTTCTCAAAGAGTTGGAAGGAAAAGTCCCAAGTAACTCGAAACCCTACTTTGTCTTCTCCTGGTACCAGCTCAGTTCCACAATTTCTTAAGGCTTTTCATTCAGAAGAAGTTATGAAAAATCTAGACTTTTATCAAGAAAGTTTGTCTTCCCCTTAGAATATTTTTCCAGAATCCACATTGGAAGGAGAATTGTTTGAGTCAGTGTCCTTTTCTTTTCTAGAAATCAAAGAGATTAAATCAATTGATTTTTTAGTTTCATATCAAACTGTTGCTATTGTCAGTCAACCAGTTCCTATTTATGTTATCCCACCTCAATCATTTGTATTTCAGGAAGGAAGCTCTTCTATTCCTCTCTCAAATTCAAATATGGCTATCATAGCTTTTCTTTTGAACATATACAAAACTTTAAATCTTCCTCATCTAATGAATTTTATGCCTCAAGATTATCTTAGATTGTTACCCACGTTTATAGGGGAAGATGAAGTAACAACATAAAAACATATTGGTTCTTTTTTTTCATTTGCTGAGAATTTAAATGTTGAATATTTGGATGTAGTGATGCGATTATTTGTCCAGTCACTGGATGGAGAAGCAAGAAAGTGCTTCAAAACACTTCCTGCTAATTCTATAAATACTTGGGAGGAGTTAGAGATTGTTTTCACACAAATATGGGGTGAAAAGAAGGATCACAATTATTTCTTGACTGAATTCAATGCAATTAAAAGAAAACTAGAAGAATATGTAAATGAATTAATTAAAATATTTAATAATTTGTATAATAGTTTTCCAATAGAAATAAAACCACCACCTATAGGAGAAAAAGTGGTGTTTGCAAGGGCATTTGAATTTTATTTTGGTTTTACCATGAGGGAGAGGAGATATCCTATTTTTAGACCAAATCTAGATTGATGAACTGGAAATTCAAGCAAATCTATCTTCTATAGGGAAAATCAAACCAAAGGAACAAGTTGAAGATAAGAGAAAAGGAAAAGAAGAAGCGAAGGCTATTAGTTAGCCTAAAAATTCTCATGAACAAAAGCTTGATGAAATGACTAAATTCATTAGGAATCTGTCCAATAAATTGGTGGAGATGGAATTAGAAAGAAAAAATCCTCCAAGGCAAATTCAATGGGGCCAAAACATAAATTTTAATCCTCAATTTAGGAGGCAACCACTGCAAATTATGCAAAGGGATAAACATGACCAACATCGAATACAAAAACCTCTGTATATTGAAGATGAACCAGAGGAAGTAGTGGAAGAAACTCTTAAAGAACAAGAAAATCAGATTTCAGCTATGTATGATCAGGAGGGAGGAGTCATAAGTGAAGATTAGAATTTGGGTTTTTAGCTCCCTCTGGATGATGAAGAAATGGAAGAATATTGTAAGAATTTTATATATTTTATACGAGTAGAGTTACATAAAAAATATGATCGTAGTTCTAGAAAGAGATCAAGACTCCAAGACAATGTAGAGGAGAAAACATATCAGAGAGTTCAAATACAATCTCCAAGACAAGTTGATAAAGGAAGGCAACCGATCAATATAGTCCCAATAATTACAACTCAGCAAGGGGAAAGTTCTAACAACAAGCAAGATTTAGGGGTGTTGCACAAATCTATTCAACAACCAGTTGTCAGTTCTTAGAAGGTCCCAAGTCAGAACTTAAATGAATAGGAACATTTGAAAATAGTGAAAGGGAGTCACTCTTTTAATTTATTAAAAGATTTAGAAAAACTTAAAGTTCCAATTCCTTTAGCTGAGCTAGTGAAGACCCCTACTTATAAAAAGAAAGTCTATGACTTTATAAATATTTCACTGGATAATCATTCAACAGATGCAGTTAATTTGCAGGAGGAAAGATCAGTGGTGATGTTTGGTCCTCATGTGGAGGAAAAAGATACTTCTACATCTCCTTTTTATATTTCTCTACTCATGCATACTTTCATACTTCATAATTGTATGTTAGATTTGGGAGCTTCTCATAATATAATACCACTTTCAGTTATGAAGCAACTCAAATTGACATTTACAAAGCCCTATAAAGAATTTATTCTTTTGATTTAAAAAAGGTCAAATGTGTGGGATTGATTAAGGCTTTGGTGGTGTCATTGGCTCAAATTCATATCATGAATATTGTAATGGACGTGGTTGTTGTAGGTATTCCATCCCGCTTTGGAATTTTTCTCTCTAGATCCCGGGGAGCCAAGCTAGGAGGAGTGCTCAAACTAGATTTCACTTATGCTATTATTCTAGTTTTTGTTGGAGAAGAAAGGAGGTTGTATCAGGAGACCAGGTTTGTAAAGACTATCACAAAGGAGGATTCAAGTAATTCTTTTGTTTATAGTCAGGAAAAGGATGCCTTTTCCTATTTTATGTTACAATAATCAATGAAATTTCTTAAGATACAAAAGTACAACTCTCTTCAGTAATTAAAAGAATGGAGTGCGTAGCTAGTGGAGTTTGGAAGTTGTATTTTGTTGGTTCCTATTCTAAAAAAGGGAATGGAGTTGGAGTTCTTCTTCTTTCTCCAAAAGGTCATATGATTCCATTATCTTATAAATTATAATTTGACTCTACAAATAACATTACTGAATACAAAGCTTTGATTTTTGGTTTACAAGTTGTAAAGAATCTGAGAATACAATGTATTTCTTTTTTTGGAGATTCAGAATTAGTAGTTAAACAAATCAAGGATCAATGTCAAGCCAAACATCCAAGGATTAAGAAATATAGAAATGAAGTGTGGAATTTGATGGATAACTTATTTCTACTTTCAATAGACAATTCATACCTAGGGAAGGTAATAAACTAGCTGATTCATTGGAAGTTGCAGCTAGTACTTTTAAGCCTCCATTGAATCCAAGGATTAGGTATGAAGTGGAAATTAGAAACATACCTTCTATTCTAGATAATATAAATTATTGGTAGGTGTTCGAATATGAAGAACATATTAAAATATTTCTAGAAATGGTAGGTGAATTCTCGAACTTGGAGATTGACCAAGAGGATGAAACTAAAGAAATTCAAGAAGATGAATCAAGTAGAAAATTGCCTTTAAAGGATTCCATAGGAGATCAAAAGATAACGCAGCTAAAGAATAATGTGATGCCTAAAGGTATGTTACCCTTGGAGATATTGTTAAATACTAATGATGTTGTTGTTAATATAAAAAAATAAATTTAGAAGATGATATGTTGTTGTTGTCGTGTAGAGAAGTCATGTCTAGAGGCTGTGAAAACAATCTTCTTCTTGCCAGAGGGCGAATCATAAAGAAAACAAATTTTCTCATATGGGAAATGATCTTACTGCATTTATTCATAGTGATCAAAGAGATGGTGGTAGGTGGTGCTGCATTCAGTATCTTGTACAAATTATTGCCCAAAGTAATAATAATAGTGGGAGGCCTAAACTCATACATAACATGCCGCTTCCACAAGTATGGTTGGACTAATAATACATCACAAAATTCAAGAGGAGAAGCATCACACAATACCTCATCTATGAAGGGCTTGATTTTGTAGGGAAGGTGGCACTGCTGGTTGACACTCATATCTCATCCTTGGTGAAGCCACCCTATGGTGTATGGTTGTGGGTGTTTTGTGGTCGGTAGGCCTACCTACTTCATGACCTCTAGTAAATTGAGGTTCTTTTGTCTCCCGCTATCGAAAATGAACTGTAGTAGAGAACCCTTCACCCACATATATGAGTGGAAGAGGCAATCCCCCTTCTTTGAATCTTACAGCTCATTCTTCTAGATCTTAGTGGTGGGAATGATGGAACTGGGTCCCATGTCAATAACCCGCTTCACTTTGTCATTCTCCCTATTAGGTTCTAACTCAAAGTCAGAACATGCATATGATATGGAAGCCTTCAATTTTGCCACCAGTGATTGCTTGGATCGACACTCACTATTGTTGTGAGTGGTGCTCTTATTGAACTCACAACATTTTCCCATGTCCTTCTTTGTCTTTGTGGTGTTGGTCTTCACTTGTGGCTTCAAGGAGTTTTCTTGGGTCACCCCGCCTTGGCTTTGTCCTTTTTTCTACGGTTTGGGGGTTCCTTTCCCTTGCTTCAGATTCGTAGATCCAAAGTCTCGCTTCTTCTGTTTAAATTTTTGCTTGATTTTGACATCGTATTGATAGGTAACACCGAGCAAGGATATGTCCAGAAACTCCATCTCGTCATAGATGTACTTGTGTAGATAGTCACGATACTTGAGTTAAAAATTTCGCTCATAATCATTGATACCCAAGTTCATGTGAAGGGTATGAAAAATATTTGTGAACTCTGGCACATATTGGTCCCTTCCTTGCCACAGTGTGGTCCACTTTATGTATTTATCCTCATAGCTCCTGATAGGGTAATACTGCTCCTTGATGGCATCCGAGAAATAATTCCAAGTGGGTGTAGTTGAAAATAGTGAGGATTCACTCTTTTCCCTCTTCTCATAGTAGGTTTCCGACCAGTCCTTGACGTGGAAGGCAACTTTTAGGAGTGAAAAGTAATATTTTCCTGGTTGGAAAAATGATGAACAAAAAAATATACTTCTATCATATTTAACCATTTATCTACGACATTTTCATCTATATGGCCTTCAAATATGGGGATGTCAAATTTAACTTGTACCTTAAAGGGAGTGGCACTTCTAGAATGACTTCTGGAAGAATATGTGTTGCTTATGGGTAGTCATTGAAGGATCTGGGAAAATTTATCCATCATCGCGTTCCTTTGTCGCTCGAAGGCTTCTTCGAGAAATATTTTGAAAGGATTTATTGCTCCCTCATATTTATTTTCTTCCCCCATGGGAGGCTATCGAGGTTTGCAAGGCTGGACTTGCAAAGGTTCAACCAGTTCGAGACCTAACTCCTTATACCCTGACCTCGTTGGGGACATGCAAAGAAAAATGTAGAAAGAGAAGTCTGCTCTGATACCACTGACCTGAAATTAAACAAGAACACAAAAAAATATAGACATAATAATAAATATAGAGATGCAGCAAAAATAACACTTCATTTCATTAATATCAAATAACTGAAATATGCTTACATACAAAATGGAAATAAAGTAGCTTGGGTGATGGTAGCTTATCTCTAAGAAGATATGTGGAAGCTACATGCCTATGAACTGTGTTACAATGAGGCTCAAGGGAATTTTTATTATTAAACAACAAGGGAAAACCCTAAACAACAAAAACCCTAACCTCAAGATATAGAACACGAAGAGTTTGTGGGCCCCGTTGGGGTTAGTTGGGAAAATAACTTCATGAAGTCATAACTTGGTCATATTATCTTTGTTGGGTGCGTATGATACCTCGTTGGAAAGATCTCTCTGAGTACTATAGGCCTACTACAAACCTCAAAAAAATGTCATTTACGTGGTTAAAACTTCTCTGAAATTTCAAGACCCAAAAAACTACTAAAAATACTAAATGTTGCTATAAACAAGGAAATTGATGAAACTGACTAGAGGTCTAGGTGGAATAGGTGGGTGGCCACCAATATCCACCTAGATCACATTTACCCAAGATAACAAGTCCATTGGGGTAAACACGTGATGAGAGGCTACTATGATGTGATTCAAATCTCGTGGTATAGTTAAGGAAGTGGAACTAATAAAACAAAACCAATTTGACCTTCCTCGGGAGATATATACGCTTTAGGAGGCAACCAACCCTTCTAGGTGCTTAACCCCTAAGACAACTTGTCATCTTTTAAATTTGGACCCTCACCCACTCCCATGACAAGCCATGTATGCGACTTAGTCCTTCTAGTCACTCCCACAACAAGGCATGCCAACGACTGTGGACTTTTTCAGGCAGTTTTGAGCCAATGACCCTAGATTCTGAGCCATGTTTTTTAGGGCTAGGTCTCAAGCCTTTGCCTTGAACTTCATGGAACTTCTAGAAATGAATAATAACAATGGAATAAGCTTACTAATGTAATCATTACTACAAAAACTTGATATGACCCCTACTAGCCATGACAAACATTTCGTCAAACATGTAAAAAATATGTAATCTATAGGTCATTACGAAAAATATGAGCACAAGGGTTTCATACTTATCTAAGATTTGTATGGAAGCATTGATGCCTTATCATAGTTGCATTATAATATTTTAGGTCATTGTTCATTCATTTTCTAATCAAAACATGATGAAATCCATACATCAAGTTTGTCATTAAACATACTCATAACCAACATATAACCAACAAAAATAATAAGGATATAACAACTATAAAAGGCACATATGAACAAGTACATTTATACATGAAATACGAAAGGAGAAGGAGTTATTATTAATGAATTTGTATGCCAACCAAGTTAGGGACTTCCATGAACCACCCGACCACAGATTGGGTTGAACCAAATATTTCTTTCATCCAATCACCCCAGTGCCATATTACAAGCATGAATGTGGGACTCACAACAAAACCAATTAGGTTTCTGTTGACGGTGTTGGACCCACTAACATGTAAGGGGATATACCCGGTAAGAAGTCCCAATTGTTCCTTACCGTTTGGTGTAGGAGTCCTAGGAGTGGGTCATACAATAATGCCTTGACCACGATTTTTCATATAGGCAAATAAGATGTCCCTATTGGTAGAAAGGGTGTGACAATTGTAGTAAGTCAAGGAAGGTGCATGAGAGGTTATAACACACTGAGGGTGAAGTGAGTGTGCCCCTTGGAAACTTGTACTAGTACACGGCTTAGAAGGGAACACATGAGCGAAGATGCATCATAAGGTGGAAAGTAAGTTCACGAGCAATCCAAAGTGATAGTTAAACCAACAACACATTTTAGAAAGATTCATACATACTTATACATAATAGTCCATACATGCATGTGTAAGAAAACAAATACATATATCATTTAGAGTAAACTAGATAGCATAAAATACATACAACATATGCATGAAATGTGTTGGCTCTGCTATATTAAGAAGTGTAAGTTCTAGTCATACAATACATTCATGTCCAACCCCTAGTTCTGACAGCAGAACATTACAGCCACAATCGCTTGCTCCTCCAAAGAGATGTACTAGCTCTGGGTAGTGGATAAGGCAACGCCCATTACAATACTGTCCTATTGGAATATTGGCGGACCAAAAGCCTTTACAATGAGTTATGAGGTTCTATTTATAGCAAAAGGTGGGGTGACCCTTGACATTCCCTTTTGTGACAGTTCATATACCCTCATGACTCTTCATATACTCTATGACTATTACATCCAACTATTGACACTTGAACTTCCACTTGAAAAGATGTTACATTACAATTCACATGTGCCCATGTGAGACAAAATGGCTTGAGCAAGCCATGCAAGACATCACTGACACTCGGTCCGTTGTGGTGAAACCAACTCTTTGAGATGCTTGTGATGGTGAAGGTGGTAAGCTGATGCCAAGCTTGGTCGTCCATGATGGTGTGCATGCACTCCATGGTGACATCTTGCTGAAGCAAATTCTTGCCTCCATTGTATCCAGGTGCATTGGTATAACTCCTACATCCAACTTGTCTTCTAGCATGCACATGGTCTTCTTGGGTGCTGTTGAACTGGAAAAAAAATGATGCATAGTGTCTGTGTTGATCTTCCAGTGTGTGATGGTGGTCAGGCACATCAACTATCAACTACATGTTTAGCTCCAGTTAGACTTGCTTCTTATCTTTTCATTGGTGAGTGTGCTAAATGGGTTAGATCACATGCATGTTACTGAATTCCCTTGCATGCTATCAACAACACCAATCACCATTTCTGATTCGTGCAAGCTACAGGGATGGATCTATCGCTTGTATGGGCACAATTTCATCCATCTCTGCATGTTGCACCCCCTACTGTACTTGTTCCTACTACAATTCATTCTCTTGTCTGTGCATCTGCTGTTCTTCCTTGAGTTACTACTTAATCACCCGCAAATCCTTCTCTATTCTTTTCTTTGCTCTCACATGATCGTATTGTCACGTTGTCATCTCATAGCCTCAATCTCCAAATTTGCTTTCATCACAAGTGGATCTATTCGAGCTTGCAACTTTGTTCCACCTCAGTGTTGTAAACAACCTTCCTCTTGCATTCGCCGCATGCGGTTGTGTTTCCTTCTGCTACTGCTGATGGTGTTGCTCGCTATGATGTTGATGATTGTGATGTTGTTGCCATCTTATCTTGATGTCCTTGTCTACAAATAACTTGATTTCTTCATAGGTAGGCAATCTCATAGACACTTGCTTGGTTGCAACTCATGTTGTGCTCTCAATAGTGTCCTTTGACTCTTCTATCCTGAAGGCCATTGTACTTATGTTGTTGAGAGGAAGATGAATACCTGCGATAACTAGAGACATGGCACCACTCATAGCAAGAAATCTGTTAGTCAAAAATCAAAATGAACTTGAGAACTGACTTGCAACATACCTGTGTGACTGATCATGAAGGTTGCGCAATTTCCGCCGGGAGATCAGGAGACTGATTGCCAAAAATGCGCAAGGCACAGTTCGAGCACTCAAGAGTCTGACTAACTGCTAGAACTACGCAATGCATAGTCCAGCCTGGCTTGCTGAGGACTAAAACTACACAATGCACAATTTTAGTCAGCAGCGACATGCAACCAACAAACTGCACTGTGCAGTTTCTGGGGTCAGTGGGACACTGCCTCCAAGAATTTCGCAATGCAGGCCTAGAGGTCAGTGTCTAGCTAGACTTGAGCAATTGTTGGAGAGAAGGAAGAGCCTTCGCTTCTGGAAATGTGTAGTGCTAGCCAAGAAAGGCATGGTTTAGGCCAAGGCATCCCAGTCCGGCTGACAGGCAACTGAAAACATGAGAAGTCTGAATGCATGGTGAGATGAGTGCAAGCAAGAGTGAATCATTATTCATGCAAACAACAAGTGTAGGATTCAAAAAATGGGAAAGCATGCATGTGTGTGAAGTGAGTCGCTACAATGGCGACCGTCCACACAAAACAATGTCACGCATGCGACAACAGTGAGATGCAAACAAAGACTGAAACGGTGCTAGTACAAGCTAGTATGCATGCAAACGACAACAAGCGCTCCCTGAAACCAAGTAGACAACACTCACACAAAGTGAAACACAAAATGTCGCAGAAACACAGCGCAACTCATGAGCAGCGGGCTTACCCCAAGACAACTAATTTGAATGTGTTGATGACTCCTAGATGCAATATGGGATGCCAGAGATTCAAGGCCGATGTGAGGAATGAGCTCTACAACGTCCAATTGATGAGTTTTGATAAGATCGAGGTTGTGACACTTGTCAGGAGGCTTCTGAGATGATTCTTGCATGTAACCTTTAACTGATAAAAATAGATCCTTGAATTAAGGGATGCCTTTGCATGTTGCCCTCAGAGGAGCATCCCTTGCATGCAAATCAGTTTTTCTATGTCCCGAAGGGAACCAGTCAACTCAGATGCACATGCAACAGTCTGCCCAGTTGGGAGGAAAAAATGCGCATTTCTTGAAGGGGGTTGGACTGGCTACTCGGAGGGATTTCACAATTTTTGGGCAAAGAAGCTCACTGTTGCCTAGAATTGTGAAATATCTGGGTTGAGCAGCATTGCTGGGAGGAGTTGCACAATTTTCTGAGTGAACAGTGACAGGTAGATTTGTACAATTCTGGAGCACAACAAGCTTCCAGACAGAATTGTGAAATTTCTAGAGGGAAGGCTGGTTTCCCTCCAAAATTGCACAATTTCTTGAGGGAGCTGCTCAACTTACAACTGGACCAAGTCTGGTGAAACAACCTGTGAGGGGGATACATCAAGCTCTCATGGATAGGCTCTCATCCTACGAGAAAAACACTGGAGCTTGTATACTTGGCAAGGCAATACACGTTGCTGTGAAAGGTTAGTAGGAAGGCTCCAAAATGAAGCTAAGGTAAAATTTTGGAGGGTGGTTGTAACTGCTACAACATTTGGTGACACACTGGTAGAACTCCAACGCTCTGAATGGACCTTGTTTGTAAAAAACAAGTCTAACACCTCCAAAGGTATTGTTTAGTTCTCAGTTCATCTTGGTTTCCACACTAGCTTGATTGTAAGATGTAGTATATGCCAAGCTCTTGGTCGATTGGCACACATTCCAAGCCAAGAAAACACAATTTTTTCAATTGGGGTTGAGGAGTATATGATGCACAAGCAGTATAGTCATCAAAGTCTTAGTTTATCTCTGGTGTTGCTCCGCTGCTAGCAAGCCTAGACAGTACCTTGACAAAGTCACGCAGGAACACAAGCATGGATCTGCTGCCAGTGAGCCTGGTTAGTACCTTAGCAGAGTTACTTGCATCACCTCTCTGTGCAGGAAGCCTTTCTCTTCTTTCTCCTTATTCATTTTTCATTTTTTTAAAACTTTTTCACTTTTTCATTTTTCATCTTCATAACTGTTCATAGCACTTATTCATTTGAGAGATGGAAGAGGGATCTTGACTTATTGAGAGCAGAAGAGGTTGTTCCTTCAGAGAAGTATTTTATGTATACCTCTAACGTGCTTGTTAGGTTTTCCCCCCTCACCTTACTCTATTTGACTGAGTTGATAAGGATTAACCCCAAAATAACCAACTAGAGTAGGTGATACTAGTTAGCGCGCAAGCATTGTGTTTTCAACAAGGATCACTTCAAACAGTACGTATTTTCCATTGATGTATCATGGACTGAAGACAAAAGGTTCTTACATAAGAGAGAAGACAACAATTAACCAAATGTTGATAGTTGTACAAGCCCTCTTGTACTTTACCCAGCTTGTTTCAAGAGTCGCACATAGTCCATGGGAAACTAACCTATGAACAAAAACAAGCAAACAAACAACAAAGAAAAGTAGAAGCATAAGTAAATGAAAAATCAAAGTGAGTAAGCAAACAAGCAAGAAAACAGAGCAAGAAAGAAAACAAGCATGAAAGCAAGCAAACTAAAAGCAAACACTACTCCTACTCCTAAGCTAACGGTGCATGGTCCTAACCACATGATTTGAAAATGGGGCACTTAGGCTTCTTCTCTAACTTACAAACACCTCTCCCACTTCCAAAGCTTAAATATTCCCAAGTCTTTATGATTAACTAATGCAGAATTAAATATGTGCTTCAAAATAAGGTATATGCTTATGGTTGTTTTCAAATTGTTTATGTGTTGTAAGTTGATTTGCTTAAACTGACATAAAACATATAACAATGAAACAATGCAACAAATGAGCATCACACATAGGACAACAAGTTTAATATGGAGTTCACCCAAAAATCTTGGGCTACATCTCCTTGAGCTCTAGTTAACTCAACTAGGCTCTCTGGGATTATGGTCTAAGTTCTTTTACAAGCTCCACGCTCAACTCCGTTGGTTTACATAGAACACGATGGGTTCAAAACACCACCTTATCCCCTGGCTATGAAGTTCTCAGCTTTTTGGCTCTAGGCTCTAGCTCTAGCACTCGGCTTTGGCTCTAGCTGTCGACTTTGGCTTTGGTTGTCAGCTCTAGCTCTGGCTTCTTTGGCTCTGGCTTTGGCTTTCTACAACTTTTAGCTCTTTGGATTTTCACTTGACCTCCAAGTGACTCCAAAGACTCCCTTAGCTACTTTGCACATTAGTTTTTTTTTTTTTTTGCTCTCTTGCTTCTGCCTTGCTCTCAATTGAGCTCTCTGCCTCCTTTAAGGTACTTTTTCCGGCTTTTTGGCTACCCCAGCCGTTTCTTTGCAATTCATTATCCCTCTCCAGCTCTGTGGCTTTTCTGTTCCCTGTCAGTTAGATTGACCATCTGGCTTTGTGGCTCTGTGGCTTCAAAATGCATCATTGCCTGTAAAAATTCCTGTTGCAATGTGGCATAATGATTAGGAGTGGTTACAGAAGGAATTGGGGCTATTTCATAGGTAACAACTTGGAAAACGAGAGAATTCCATTACACAGAGAATGTATGCAAAAACACTATCAAGCATGATTTTCGGACTTGAAAACCCATTTAGTCACCCCTAAATCCCTATCGGGTCTGCTATTAGGAATTATATCGCATCGCATTAGTGTATTGGGAAAAATCCAAAATACATGGGAAAATGATAAAAAACAAGACAAAATTCGTCCTATAAAACTTCAAAATATATCGCAATTGCCCTTAATATCATATTGGTTCCGCCTTTGGCCGCTATTGCAAGCCCCACTGTCAATCTACGGGATCTTCGATTAACGGTCTATATCCAATTTTGGGCGGCTTAAGAGTATGCGGGTTACCCACCCGAAAAGGCAGTTTTCCTCTCTCCTTTGTCAACCCCGTGTCGACTAGTGTGTGCAAGTGGGCGAAGCCAACCCAATACCGCTTTTCGCCTGAGGCCCGCCTGAAGTCCCGCCTTTGCGGAACTCAAATATCATGCATTGTGTTTATAATTCCCTTTCGGGTCCGCTTTATTACTTTGGGAAAATTCCTTTGTATTTCGGCTTTTATGCTGAAGTGCACCAATACACAAAAACCCCTTTAGGGAGGAAATAAAACATTATGAAGCCATTACAAAACCCATCGGGTGTGGTGATCGCATGTGCATGTATTATCGCCCCTTTTATCGCCACAATGCAACGTTGAGATGCGATATATCGCAAATTCTCATCTCATAGCCCTGGGGGTCCATCCCTCATCTTATGCCATCGCCAATGCCAATCCGTCGATATTGGTGATCGCAACATCGCATCGGCCTAGGAGCTTACCTTTACTCGTGGCATCGTCAACTGCAATCCCCTGATGCCGATATCGCAATCGCTCCATCTAGGTCTTGATATCACATTCATGCCCGCCTCTGACTTGATATGTCAGAGATCGGTGATCAGGGGTCCCTTCTCTTTCTGCTCAAGTCCGCCTCTGGGACCCTTTTCTGATGCGATTTCCTTTTATAAGGGTTCTTTTTGCTCATTTTAGGGGATTTTTCCTCTTTTTCCTTAGAACAAAGGGCATCTTCTTTTTGCGATAACTTCTGCATCCTAAGTCCATTTTTTCCCATTCAAGTTGCAGTAGATTCAGAATGAAAAGATCTCTGCCATGGGGCTATTTCTAGGAACTTCCTTGGACTTTCATTTTCCTCTGTGAGGAACACTTAGACTTAGGAGTCTATCCAAAATCCATTTTGGATCACCACATGAAGTGATATTTCCAATGGAGCCACCGGCGCATTGGTTGACCCATGTTGGTGAAGGCATGGTTTTCGAACATCACAGTTGCGCAAAACAGCAAGCATGAAATATATAACAATGAAGACAAACGCACTCCTAGCTTACAGGTGACCACAAAACAAAGATGAGTGAAAGTGCATGAGATGCACTTTGTGGAGCTACCATGGTGTTGTTGATCCAGGTGGATATTTGCGGCTACCTGCCTCTGAACTATGTTACAATGAGGCTTGAAGGCCTATTTATTGTTGAGAAACAATGGAAAAACCTAAACATCCAAAAACCTAACCTTAGAAGATGAAATGCCAAACTGTGGGCCCTGTTTGGGTAAATAACTTTGGCATACGATCTCTGTTTGACGTGCATAGTATCTTGTTAGAAAGATCTATTCGGGAACTACAAATTTGGGAAGAGAAACATTGGTCCATGGACCCATGTTGCTTCCATTTTTCCTAGCATGTCCATGAAATTC
>APFE030311767.1:44807-56886 GCA_000404065.3 Pinus taeda | reverse complement strand
AGAGGAATCACCGATAATGATGATGACCCTCAAGGTACGACAGTACAATTCACGTGGTGTGAAAATGGGACTTGGCGTAGAACACCACGCAAAATCTTTCGGTCGAAGGCCGTTGATGTAAACCTATCGCCGGAAGTGAGAAACTTGCCATTGAGGCATGCACACTTCAAAGTACTGAAAGGGTTGTTCCTAGGTTGACTTCTTGGATAATGAGATGATGTCGACAAGAACTGACCCATCGTAGGAGGGCCTTAATGAATCCCACATCTACGACACAGAACGGAGAAAATGATTTTGTGGAGGTGAAAACAATCTGATGATACAAGGTTCGGGGTGGCGGTCATGAAAGAATGAAGCGTGGAGGTATTGCAGCGGATGAGACACAAGCTGGGTTGGTGAATTCTCTGAGCGACTTCCCTTGAACATATCAGCGACACTGAAATGGATTGGTAGTGTTAACCCCAAAAATGGATGGTACGGTGGACCAATGGTAATATGACTGGTGAACGGAATAACCCAACTTGATTCAATCATGGTGATGGAGTGAAAGTGTCATGTTCAAGAGCGACTTGCTACCAATAAAGTTTCTTCAAGTTTTCTTCCCAATTTTTCCCCAGTCATTGCTGACTAGTACCTCTTTATTTTTCTCAAGCTTGAGGAGGATAACATATGTTTGTTCTATAATTTTCCCTTTGGGCAAACACGTCGCTATGTTTTAAGGAGCCTAGCGATAGTGAAACTCGCTCTTGTCTGCATGGACAAGTTTGTCGCTATTGTTTTAAAGATTTTAATGACAAAGATAACTTGGTCCTTTTCAATTTTAGAGATTCTGAAAAGAGACGGAAAGGAAACTCCAGTAATCATTTTTCATCATATAATCCCTTAAGTCCGAAAAAGTATAAAATAATATGAAAGGGATGAATTTTCGATAGTTTTAATGAGCCGAACAAGACAAGTGCTTGATCTTTTTGTGTAATAATCCCTTAGGTCCAAAAAGATTAAAATCTAGAGGAGGGATAACACTTCCGATCACTTTAACGAGCTGGAGAGGCCAATTGCTCGGCAATCTTTTCATATTTTACGAGTCAGATGAAAAGAGCTTAAAGGAGACTCGTTTTTTGAGGAATTAGTGATATTTTGGATAGCAGCTAGTTCTAGGCAATGTTTGGAACTTTCCAATCACTGCAGTGTAAAGAAGGTGGCTCACAGAATCACTTGTCACAGTTGTTCCTAAAAAGGGGTAAACAATCAAATGGAGGCATATAATTGGCTAAAACAGAGTGGAGGTGATGGTAAGAACATGACCAAGGCTCGAAAGCTGATGATAATGCGATCACAAAGGTTATTTACCGAAGGTGGGTTCATTTTTTAATGAGCTTAAAATCTGGTGGAACATATGCTCATTGCTAGGTTTATTTTTTAACGAGCTTGAACTTCGCATAAAAATGCTCGTGGCGGGTTTATTTTTTAACGAGATTGAACCCTTTGGTAACATTGCTCGTTGCTAGGTTTATTTTTTAATGAGCTTGAACTTTGCAGAAACATTGCTCGTTTTCGGTTTCATGTTTACACAACCTTAAAATGAAAAGCTATGCTTGTTATAAGTTAGCATGCCCCCAACATAATGACACAAATCGAGGTGCATGCCCCCCAAGCTTCATTGCATTCAACGCGGTTATTGGAATGAAGGTTTACCTTCGAGATCTTTGAAAGACTTGACTTGGAAAGGTAGTTGTTTCATTTTTTAATGAGGTTGACACAGGAAAAGAACTATCCTCAGAATCCACCGTATTTACAGTATTTGATAGAAAATAAAAAACTGAAGGATGATTAAGGTCGCTGGAATAATCTTTGTGGTAATCCAGAAGATGGGAATGATGGTGGTAATCTTCCCATGGTGCCTCTCCTATCATTATTGACTGAATGATTCCTTCGTCTGTAGAATGTACATGTGACCAAGGATCTGAAGAGGTGCCATATTCCTTAGACCTATCTATCCAAACACTTGATGAGCATTGATTTGGGTTTTCCCCCCAGGCTAAGAAAATTGATTGCTACAATATTTCTAAAATGGCGATGATCCATGCTGAAAAAATGTTCAATAATCTTTCGAATATTTTAGATATAGAAGATATCATATTGCAGGTTTTCACCATGGTCACTTCCGCTAGATTACTTGGAGGTGGTAGGGCGAAAGTACCCATTAAGACAGTGTCCTTTATGAGGCCTACTCCGACATTTTAAAGTGATTGAGAGTTTCCATGGATCATTGGAATGCCTCCCGTAACTTGTGAACTATTGGGGAGGAAGGTTTGTTGATCAACTATAGTAATTCCTCCTTGAAAAGGAAATGCAATCTTTTTAAAGTATGTCGACACAACAACATCCATAGCATAAATCTTAGGCCTGCCCAGTAGGATGTTGTAATCGAGGTTTCCATCGATAACTTCAACATCAATTTCTACTATTTTTCCCCCCAGTTCGACTTGCAAGTTACTTAAAATCCTATATGGAGTGTATGTTTGTCCATCAAATGCTTTTAACGTCGTTGACGATCGCGATAAGGGTGGTGAGCCTAAAGTTTTCCAGTAACTCATTGACATAATGCAGGTAGATGCCCCCTCATCAATAATTGTTCGATGAACAGTTTTGCCGAGGGCTTTCACTTGAATGAGGAAAGCGAGTTGAGATGGTAACTGAGGTTCATATCCTTTATGATTAAAGGCCACAAGATTGGAATCTGTTGGGTCAATCCCACCTATTGCTGATAATAGAACCTACTTTTGGGAGGGGCAATTTTGCAGTACCTCAAGTGTCGACATAGCAAATGACGATTGGGCCAGGTCCTCTACTATATTATAATTATATGTTGCATTGGCATTAGGATTAAACGTTGATTTGTGTACTACTGCCTTTGCCTACTTTATTGTTAGATCAGGAATGATGGGTGGCACAACTTCAGTCAAAGTTGTTGTCGAACTACTATGTTGATCAGTAGCCTTGTTGTTTGACAGCTGTGGATTCCCGTAATCTTTATTCCTTGTCTATATCAAAGCATAATTTTGTTGTTTTGAAATGGAAAACATAAGTACTTGGGATGGGGAATCATTGTCACTAGCAACCAGATTGGTTCTCGGGTTTGGAAACGGACCAGTCAACACTGCTGAGGTTTTTGAATTCTTAAAGAGTTTCTTAACTTCAGCTTTATGTGGACAATCTCTTGTCCAATGATCCTCATCACATATTTGACACCTCGAAGGGGGTTTCCTTTGCCCATAAGGGTTTGGAGAAGATTTTTCAGGAGATGACTCGTCCTGCCTCTTCTTTTTCCCTTTCCTTTTTCTTCTTTCCCCCTGGTTGCTTTGGTTGTTTGCCCTTGTCATTTGACACGACATTAACCTCTGAGGCAAGAAGTTCTTCATTTGTATTCTAACGAGAAACCGTACGGGCTTTCTTTGATGTAGCCTTTACGGTTTTTGTGCTAGTCGTACCTATCATGCCATCGCCAGCATGAGAGTCTTTGTTCGATTTAGGAGGAGGAGGAACGGAAAACTCCGGTCTAGGAGCATTAGGGATTTTGTTGTAGAGCATGCTAGACTGAGTATAAATCAAGTCTAGATATTGCGCATGAGAAATGACTTTCTTTTCAGTGACGACCCCTCCCTTTGTCACATATTCCATAATTGAAGGTAACAACGAATTAATAAACCATTCAGCTAGCAGCTGATCATGAACATATGTTTTTACCATTCTACAACGACGTCGCCACTCATGAATATGATCAACTATGTGAGTGGCTGTCGTTTGCTTGAAATTGGTAAGAAGCTCTATTCCTGTCTCGTACCTTATTGGTAACTGAAAATGGGTTAAAAAGGTTGTTGCAAGGGTGTTGAAGTTATTGAATGAAGCTCTAGGAAATTCGATGTACCATTTTACTGCCGGACCAGTTAACGTTCGTTGAAAAAGGAGAAGCCTAATCGAATCATCATTGAGAGTGTTGGACGAACACCACAGATGAAAGGTCATCACATGATTCGACAAATCTTCACCCGGATTTCCATTGAATTTAGGAATATCTGACGAAAGTTTATGAAGAATCACCAGCCACCAAGGGGCATAAGCAATTGGATTGTTTGTTAGCCGATTTAGATCCGGTAACTCTAAAGTTGCCATGAAGGGCAACTGTTGATTCAGGTTCGGTGAAGCATACCCAAGATAAGATGGGATTTCCTGAGCAGTGGGTCTTTGCATACCAGCATAATGTATTTGATGCTGGTAACTTTGGTAAGGTTGATGGGCATAACCATTATGATATGATTGATGTTGACCGTTTTGAATATACGTCTGCCCATTACCTGCAAAGCTTTGTTGCTAAGGTCCTCGGTAAGCTTGTTGGAATTGCGGTTGTTGATATTGTACCAGCCATGGTTGTGAAGCCATTTTCTGTTGTCCAATACTGGCTGTTTGACCAAGATGAGGGGTAATAGTACCCATTTGAGCCTGGATCACTCCAGTTAAGGAGCCACTAATCGGTGATTGTGGTTGTGTCGTGGAGACAAGAGGCTATTGTATTACAACCTGAGAAACTTGAGGTTGGCATAAAATAGGTAGCGCTTGTTCTTGCGACACCGTCACAATAGCTGGTGTAGTGGGGATATTCGACATAGGTAGACTTGGTTGCATTGAGTGTACAACTCTTGGTTGTTGAGGCAGTATTGGCACCCAACCACTGGATGTAATTCTAGCATGACCCGAATTTTGTTGTGAACTATCATATGGTTGTCCTCCCAGAGGGAACAATGAAAGGGCATATTTCCCCCCATATGGCGGTAATCCGGTGTTCAAAGGTAAGATTGGCCTTTGGAGACTGGACTACTCAAATTGATACTGTTTTGAAGGATCAATTTGCTGAGACCCAACATAAGGGATTCTAGATATTATTCCAAACGAACAAACGGGAACAAACCATACTATCGAAACAGTCCCTGGGTGGACACCATATAGCGGTTGAGAGCTAGTTGGGACAGATGGTACACCAATGAAAATTGTTGGAGTAGCAGCAGGAGGTTCTGCTGCTGCTGTGTTAGATGACATAGTCCTAGATGTCGACGGTTGTTCAGACATATCGAGTCTATCAAAAATATTTCCTGGTGATTCTACAGGAACTTGCGATGAAGGGAGAATAACTTCTGACGAAGAAGGATATAGGGTGATCCTAGTTCCAAAATGCAATGGAGTACTGGCTGGAAGATCCTCCACAATCTCTTCTATAACAATCAATCCAAGTGGGAGAGGTAGACCTTTAGGTCCGTAAAATACTTCTGGTGCCGAAGAAGGTGTAGACTCTACAACGATAGATGTTGGAGGGGTGACACCTTCCAAATCAGTTCTAGATGGAGCCGATTCAGGAATAGAAGTGTTCACCGTTACACTAGGATTAGTTCTAATGTCCTCTTGTGACTGCGGAACTTCTTTTGTAGAGGAAGGAATACCAGAAATGGTTGGAGTAACTGGAGTCTCTGAGGATGTTGGAACACAAGTTCCAAGAAAACTAGGGGACTTTGATCTAGTTAAACGAGTTCGCTTGGTTTGGAGTGGTTTCGTTTCCAGAGTAAAAAATGGTTGACTCGTTAGTCTCCACGAACGACGGGGTTTCGATTGACTTTCTTCCTCAATTGCGGATTACTTGATCAACTCAAAATAAAGGGGAAATGTGATTCTGAATTAAATGAATTTTAGATGCTTTGACACAACTTGATTTTTTAGTTTTTAAGAGTTGAGAAAAAGCTAAAGATGACTCTAGTCGCCTTCGATTTTTAATGAGCCTGAAGTGACAAGTGCTCAGATGGACCTTTTCCTTTAAGGTGTCTGAAAAGGAGCAAAAGAGACTACTCTGGAAATCTAGATAGAGGGACTACCAAACCAATCACAAAACTGCAAAATACCTTTTATGGTACGACAGTCAATCTTCCCGAATGTTGTGTTCAGTGAATTGCAATCGATAGGGCGGTAGACACGGCTTCCTAAGGATAAAGGATATAACCTATTGTGGTCTCCCAATATATACTTGACGATACATGGGAGCACAACTATGTATTGGCACTTTTCCTCTCAAAGAGGAGGAATCACCCAACCTTCGATGAAAGCGATAGTTACTAGGCTTTACGACTCCGGAATACGTCTCTAGCCTAGACTTCTAAATGTTGTGCATTAGGTTCCAAAGCATTTTTATGTTCATTGAATTTATTTTACAGTTTATATTCCTTAAGAAGTTTGCTTTTAAGGTTCACCACGTAATGTAGATATAAAATTCCTAAATATGCAATCTAAAATGATAAACAATCATTTAATGTTATTTTTGCAATGAAAATCCTAGCTACTAAAGAAAGAGAAGCGAGATTCTTTCAACATAGAGCAGAGAGCAAACACTAGATGCATTGTCCTAAATCAAAATCAACAAGAAGTATAAATGCAAATGCACATGCATGTATTTTTTTTTTCGCTTTCTTAATGTGTGAATGACAAAAAGAATGCTAAGTACAAATCTGAATTATCTTTTCTTTCAAAGCGACAGTACTAACAATTTTCTCTTCAAAATACGAAAGGAAGACAAAGGCGACACTTTCAACTTCAATTTGAAAACTGCTTTTGACACTTGAAATACTATCAATTCAAATAAAATACAAGAGTAACAGTTAATCGACCATCAAACAGAGTAGGATTCTTTTCTTTGACTTAAAACAACACTTGCGACACTCCCAAATCAAAAGATGACAGTTCGGTTAAGCTACTTTTTTGTATATGAGAACTATAAATGGCGAAAAATACATAAAAACATTCACAATTCTTTGTACAATGGAGGTTGAATAATGCAAAGGAAGGGAGTTTCAACAGTGGTATACTGATCAGAGACAACAAAACTCCTGAATAAAGCTGAAGAGAGTGAAGAAAAACCAAAATCTGAAGGCAGAAACAGTCTTATCTGATCATTGCACCTGTAACACAGGGAAACAGGGATGCATCTCAGCTACTACACACAGGAGGTGCGATGCATCCATATTGCCTAAGGGAGACAGTGTGATGGTCCAGGGATGAGACTTTAACTTGGTTTTTGACCATAGTTTGCAGCTTAGTTCAGGGATTTAGGCCGAGCTAATAATAGTCAATAAATGCAAAGTGTAGGGGCTGATCTATGAGGTTACTTGAGCCACCACCAGGGCAATTAGGATGTTTGCAAGTCAGATGTTTAATTCATAAACTAACCAAAATATTGACTGAAGCAACGTTTATCTACTTTGCAGTTGCATAGCAAAAGCAGTTCGAAGGCTAGCTGGATTAACTTCAAGCTTCATCTGTAGTTTATAAAGTAAACAAACTAGAAACAAGCAAACAAGCTATTCACTCCCCAACGGAGTCACCATTTCGTTATTAGGAAATATAGTGTCCATGTAGAGCTTTTAGTCCCACTAAGATGGGTAGATATTGTCTCGTTAATTTAACATTTTAAATTGCTCTACATAAATTATCAATCCGGGTATCGTAAACTGATGAAGTGTGGTGCACCATATGTGCTTAGTTAACCTTTTTCTTACTTCGTTGTTTTATAGTTTTTATATTATTTTGGGGTTTTGTTCTTGTTGATCTCCTAAAGTGTCTAATGCAAATGGAAATCCTATTCTAAGGTCTTAAGAATACTTTTAAAGGTCACGTATGGATAGATATTTCAAGACAAGGTTTATGCCCCTTATGGTAACTTCCAAAACTTACTACTTCAAAAGATCTCAAAACATGCTATTGATCAAATCAGTACTTGAACAAAAGTGTAAATATGTAGTTACTTAAATCAAACAAAAGATGAAATACTGATCATGAAAGCACTGTCTCTGCTGCCCATCTAATTACAGAAATAAAATCTAAACTATTGCACTCAAACAAACCAAAAATTGCAGACTAATCAAAGCAAGATTAATTTACTTCACTTATAATCCGATAGCTCGCCAAGTAGCTTTTTGGGGTTAAGCCATGGCTCTAGAGATAATGTCAAATAACATGAAGAGTTGATATCTAAATGAAAGAAAAATCAAATTACTTCACTTATAATCCGGTAGCTTGCCAAGTAGCTTTTCAAGGTTAAGCCATGGCTCCAGAGATAACGTCAAATAACATCAAGAACTTGATATCTAAATTACCTACTTGTAAATGAAAGTAAAATCAAGTCACTTCACTTATAGTCTGATAGCTCGCCAAGTAGCTTTTCGGGGTTAAGCCATGGCTCTAGAGATAACGTCAATAACATGAAGAACCTAATATCCAATTGCAAAAATGAAAGCAAAATCAAATCACTTCACTCATAATTCGATAGCTCATCATGTAGCTTTTCAGGGTTAAGCCATGGCTCTAGAGATAACATCAAATTTCATGAAGAATTTGATATCTAAACTAACTAAAAACAACAAATAAGACTGAAATCAAAGCATAACTGAAATTGAAAAGCTAAAAAAACAAAGTTAGCAGAGAGGCCAATCTCATGTCACTATTTGATGCAAAAACATGAAAAAAAACTAATCTACAATCAACTGGTTGAACACACTTGCATGAATTAAAATTGCATGAATGGAAAATCTAAACTATCAAACTTGAAAGCAATAAAATGACATACATGAATGAAGTCAAAGCAAAATTACAAAATAAAATCTACTCTACCTTACATTATAATATGCTATGACATCTACTTCACATCTCCTTCCATGTTGAGAACATCAA
Source organism: Pinus taeda (assembly GCA_000404065.3). NCBI lineage: Eukaryota > Viridiplantae > Streptophyta > Pinopsida > Pinales > Pinaceae > Pinus > Pinus taeda. The sequence continues at coordinate 48,123 of APFE030311767.1, read as the reverse complement.
AGCTTTATTCAAATTATTCAAAATTACAAAGTACAACAAAGCTCTCCAAAGCTTTCAAAAGCCATCAAGGAAGAACTATAAACTCCAAGCTAAGCTAAGACTAACAAGCTAAGACTAACAAATGAAGGAGAGAGATCTCTTATTTATACAAAAAGATGAGAAGCCATCTTATTAATGAGAGTCCATGAATCTCTCCCTCTACCTCTAGAGTCCTAATCAAAATAGGAACTAATAAGACACATGTGTTCTTATAGTTTCAATACAATTAGGAGATGTGACACATATCCTCATGATCCCATGATCCTTTCCACTCAAATTCTAATTTGGCCTTAGAGTGCCACATAAGGGTCTTCTAGAAGCCTCCTTTTGACCTACACATGTCAACAATCTCAACCCACTTGTTAGGTATAAGCATATGCACATTATTTTCTAATTTTTAACCACAAATTCACTTAAAAAGGCTAAGAATTAATAAAGTTTGGAAAAACATAAATGTGGTCCAATGTAATGAAAATGGGATAAATGTAGTGACATAGTAGTGAAATGGAGGTGATATAATGGACATAACAATGAAAGTGTAATGGAAATGAATGACATTTTCAAGACCCAACAACTATCTTAGAAACAAACAAACTAAAGTTACTTGCGATTTCCTTTATGAGAAGTAGATGAGAGAGAAGTAGAGAGTACCAACCTCAGTCTTTCGCTTGGCTCCTTACTTGTTTCCTCTCCGCTTTGATAGATCTTTTCCACTTCTCCCTTGCTTACCCCACTTCGAAGAGCACAGGTAAATTCAAAAAAACATAGTACCATCAAAGCACCGAGATATACAGTCATAAACAATATAGGACTAGATATATATTGACCACACAAATGCATATATCAACTCAAACATACAAGAATGTGGAGGAAAACTCAAATAGCTTTATTGATAGAAAGACTAGAAGGGAGGATTACAACCCATTGATCTGACCCAGCGTCATCCTCCCAGCATGAAAGCCTTTCTTCACCTCATGAAAAGCTTAGATCACCCAACACTATGATGTTCCACAACGAAACCAACAACACTTCTTTACAAAAATACAAGATTCCAGCCTCTCGATCTCTAGGATGAGGGATCCATATATAGATGTTTGCAGGTGGGTGAGTTAACTTCTGGGATTGTGATTAGTGTCATTTCTATGATAGTTCTCAATTCCACTTGGAGATTTCATGATCTCTTACTCATCCTTGGGCGAATTCAGAGAGGCAAGTGTCACAGGAGAAGTTTCTGGAAGATTCCATGATCATCCACCTTGCAAATTGTCTCTGCCATTTGTCTACTCTCACTCATTGCACCCTACAGAAGGGATTTCCAGTATGCATCACACTTTTTGCATGTGGCAGGTGAGATGCATCTCACCCTCAACACTGAGTAGTCTGTATGGTCCAGTTTTGACCAGTTTTAAGCAGTTTTTCATGGAGAACTTCTGGGAGATGATGTAATCAGCTGACCTTGCTCCTTTAGGGTATGAAGCAACATTTTTAGGGACTTAGAAGCCCTTGGTTTATGGAAATATGTGATTGGAGTTGTAGTGCCCAAATATGTCTATAACACCTAGGTGGCATAAGAGGGCATCCTGGAGGTGAAAATTTGGAACATGCCATCCCTTCAAGAGTGTCTGGTATGTGTTTTGTAGATAAGTGGCCAATCAGAAGTCTCGTGCCCACAAGAGTTGAGCACAGTGGTTAACACCCTGATCAATGGTTGACTGAGGCAAACTGCAACATTATTGGTGCTACCCTTCTTATACTTGATATTCAAATGGAACTGTTGCAGGTATTCAGACCACTTCTAATGGCGATCATTCTAAAATTTCCCCTGGGTCTATATGAACTGCAAGGGTTGGTGATTTGTGATGACCGTTTCCTTCCCCAAAATGTAATGCTTCCATTGTCGGCGGGCTTGCACAATGGAATACATCTCTGTCATAAGTGGGATACTTCTGGACTTTTTCTGAAAGTGTTTCACTGTGATATGCCACTGGATGTCTATGTTGAGTAAGGACTGCCCCAATAGCATAGTCAAAGGCATCTATCTCGACCTCAAATGGTTGTTGCAAGTCTGGTAATGCGAGCACGGGTGCCGTGTTGAGGCGATCTTTCAACTCTGTGAATGCCCTCTTGTTAGAAAATTATATATTACAGAGCAATGGAACACATAAAATATTGCAGAAATATAAACACAGAAAATGCGTAAAACAAGAGAGACACAGATCTACGTGGTTCACCCAGTTTGGGCTATGTCCACGGAAAACAACCAATCCTTCCTTTTATATTATCTAGCAAACTGAAGAGATACAACCTACAACAGATCCACTATAACACCCTCTTCACTCTCATTCTCCTCTTTCTTCCACACTCAGAATACAGAGATACATAGACGCAATACAAGTCCCTCATATATAGTGAGGGGTTACCTTCTAGGGAAAAAAAACCCTAAACTAAACATAAATTCTACCATCAGATCATCCACCTAATGAATGACCCAGATTGAATAGAAATTACTAGACTTTTACAAGGCAAATTTACATCTATTTTTAGCTTTGGGGGCGCTGCCCCCAAACCCCCGCCAAGGGACCGGTGGCCCTCGAACCCCCCAGCCAGGGAGGATTAGCTCCCTTGGACCCCCACGGGGTGGCAGGGGGGACAAGTCCCCCCCACATGGAGGGGTGTATAGTCTTCCTGGGGTATACATCCGGCTGAAACCTTTGAATACCGAAGATGATCAAGCTCCACGACCAACAATCTCCCACTTGGAGACTGATTATAACAACTTCACCGCTACTTCATTTGCTAGAAAATGACTCCACTTTGGACCTGGTTGTTTCTCATCTTCTTCATCATACTTGAAGACCAAATGAAACTGAGCAGATTCTCAGTGTCTCCCTGGTTACAACTTTTGTTAACATATCTGCAGGATCCTGGCTAGTGTGTATCTTTTCCAGCTTCAACTGTCCATCTTCCAATGTTGACCGTATGAAATGGTACTTGAGTTGTATATGTTTAGTATTGGAATGAAATGTAGAGTTCTTTGCAAGATGTATGCCACTTTGGCTATCACTGTATAACCTGCCCAACTCCTGCTTCTTACCCAATTCATCCAGAAACCTTTGTAACCAAATCATTTCTTTACTAGCCTCTGTAGCAGCATCATACTTTGCTTCTGTTGTTGAAAGTGCAACAACATTTTGGATTTTTGAAACCCAACTGACAACTATTCCACCTACAGTAAATACATATCCTGTAGTGCTCCTCCTGTTATCTCTGTCACCTG
>APFE030311767.1:11496-42587 GCA_000404065.3 Pinus taeda | reverse complement strand
CTTCTCACTCATGTGCCTGAGCCTATGATGCCACAATGTCGTATCTTCTCCTGTAGAGGTTAAAGCATTAACATAATTAGAAATACCATTGCATAAGTACAATGTACCAACCTTTTCTCCTTTCGCTATTACCCGAGATCCTTTAGTGACCTTCCAAGTTTTATCTGTGAAAGTAGTTACCCAACCTTCAGCTCCCAACTGCCCTCTTGAAATCAGATTTTTCTTCAGATATGGAACATGCCTTAGCTCCTTCAATAGCCACTGATTTCCATTTTTCTATTTTATAAAAACTGTACCCATTCCAATGATTTTAGAGGGTTTATCATCACCCAATTGAACTTGTCCAAAATCTCCTTGAACATAATCATAAAAATGTTTCCTATCAGGTGTGGCATGGAATGAGGCCCTTGAATCTACCACCCAGGCATCGATAATATTTTCTAATGAAAGAATCAAAGGATCTTGCAACACATCACTTGTTACATTCGCTTCATGATTAGTTTCTTCCGTGCATCTCCTTCTTTTCCCTTCCGAGACTTGCAATCTTTCTTCAGGTGTTCTTTCTTCCCAAATTTCCAGCACACTATCCCCGATCTGGACTTGGATTTTCCTTTTCTTGACTTACTGCGATATCCTAGGCTCTTTCCTCTTTCCATTTTTCTTCCCCTAGTCTCTACAGTCAAAGCATTGCCTGATGTCTCACCGGAGCTTTTCTGTCACGTTTCCTCACTAAGGATTGCACCGACAACATCATCAAACTTTAAAGTACTAGATCTAGAGACAGAGTTACTAATGGCCATAACTAAGCCATTCCAAATTTATGGAAATGAGCACAAAAATAACAGAGCCCTAACTTCATCATCAAAATTTACCCCTACAGAACTTAATTGACTTGTAACTATTAAAATCATTTAAATGGTCTGCAACAGATCCACCTTTCGACATCTTCATATTAAATAAACGCTTCATAAGAAATACCTTATTTCAGGCCAAGGGTTTTTCATATAGTTTGGCCAATGCTGACATTAAACCCTTTCTTGTCGTTTCCTTTGAAATATTATATGCTACCGATGCTGCTAGGCACAACCATGTTGTTCCAAGTGCCTTTCTATCGAGAATATCCCATTCTATGTCTGTCATACTCGTCGGCTTCTTTGGCTTTCCACTCAATGGTAGGTATAGATCTCTCTAATACAAATAATCTTCCATCTGCATATTCCATAGCTAGTGGTTTTGGACGTTGAATTTTTCGACCCTAAACCTACTGTCTTCCTCCATTGCTCCCACTTGAACCAGGAACCCTTCTGTCCTACGAGTTTATTAGCCAAATAGACCTTCGTCTTTGATACTAGTTGTTAGAAAGTTATATATTACAGAGCAATGGAACACATAAAATATTGTAGAAATATAAACACAGAAAATGCATAAAAGAAGAGAGACATAAATATATGTGGTTCACCTGGTTTTGGCTACGCCCATGGAGAAACAACCAGTCCTTCCTTTTATATTATCCAGTAAACTGAAGAGATACAACCTATAGTAGATCCGCTATAACACCTTCTTCGCTCTCATTCTCCTCTCTCTTCCACACTCAGAATATAGAGATACATAGACGCAATACAATTCCCTCATATATAGTGAGGGTTTTCCTTCTAGGGAAAAAACCCTAAACTAAACATAACTTCTATCGTCAGATCATCCGCCTAATGAACGGCCCAGATTGAGTAGAAATTACTAGAATTTTACAAGGCAATTTTACATCTATTTCTAGATTTGGGGGCACTGCCCCTGAACCCCCGTCGGGGAACCATTGGCCCCCGAACACCCCAGTTGTGAGGGATTAGCCCCCTCGGACCCCTGCGGGAGGGACAAGTCCCCCCCACGTGGAGGGGTGTATAGTCTTCCTAGGGTATACATCTGGCTGAAACCTTTGATTACAAAAGATAATCAAGCTCCACATCCAACACCTCCGTTGAGATTCAGAACAAAAGAATTTTACTTTCGCTCCTCCCTTAGTGACTTGACTCAAGGGCCAAGTGATATGAGAAAATCCAAACAAAAACCTGTGATAGAAGTTGGCAAGACCTAGAAAGCTACGAAGTTCTGTCAGAGTGGTTGGAGATGGCCAATCTCAAATGACTTGGATCTTCGATGGATCCACATGCACCCCTTTTCCATCAATAATGTATCCCAGATACTGAACCTGGTTCATGCCAAGAGTGATTTCTCCAAATTTGCACATAACTTGTGTTGTCGTAGTGTTTGGAGAACCTGTCGGATGTGGTGGAGGTGCTCTTCCCAACTATGGCTGAAGATCAGGATGTCATCCAAGTATACCACTACAAATGAGTTGGTGAATGGTTGCAAGATGTCATCCATTAGCCTCATGAAGGTTACAAGAGCATTCACCAATCCGAAAGGCATCACCAACCATTCGAACATGCCCTCCTTGGCTTTGAAGGCAGTCTTCCACACATCGGGAGGGTTCGATTGGTACCTGGCGATATCCCGACTTCAAATCGATCTTGCTAAAATATTTTTCCCCCTTCAGTTGGTCCAAGAGGTCATCAATTTGTGGGATTGGGTACCGATTACAGATAATGATCTTGTTCAGCACCCGATAGTCAATACAGAGTCTCCAAGTCCCATTCTTCTTCTGTACCAACACGATCGGTCTCCCACAGGGTGATGAACTTGGACGGATATGAACTTTCTACAGCAGCTCCTAAATCTACCTCTTGATTTCATCGTTCTCTAGAACAAAGCGCCAATATATTTGTCAATTGGGCAACAACGCACTTGGGGTTAGATCGATGGAGTGCTTGACCTGACAGTGCAGAGGAACCCCTACGGGGGAGGTGAAGATGTCCTCGTACTCCTCCATGACCTTGTCGATCTATAGTTGTCGTGCGGAGGGGCCCTGTCTGGAGGTCGTGGCCATCGTCTTCTTCTTTTCTTGAGGGCATATCATTAGGAAAACAAATTTCCTGGTTTTGGAAATGAACTTACTGCATTGTTTTGCAGTAATAAAAGAGATGGCGGTATGCGGTGCTACATGCAGTATCCTGTACAACTTAGTTCCCAAAGTAATAGTAACAGCATGGGGCCTTGATTCATACACAACATGTCACTTCCACAAGTATGGGTGTCCTAGAAATACATCACAAACTTCAAGGGGATAAATGTCACACAATACCTCATCTGTGAAGGGCTTGATGTTGTATGGAAGGAAATGCTATTGGCTCACGTGAAGATTTCGTCCTTTATGAAGCCACCCGATGGTGTACGGCTGTGGATGTGTTGTGGTCGGTAAGCCCAACCACTTCACAACCTCTATCGAAATGAGGTTCTTTTGGCTCCTACTATTGACAATGAACTGTAGAGAGAAGCCCTTTACCCACAACTGAGAGTGGAAGAGATGCTCCTCCTCCTCTGGATCTTCGGGTTCCTCCTTCTATATCTTTGTGGTGGCAATGGTGGCATTAGGCTCTGCATTGATAATCTACTTCCCTTTGCAATTCCCCTTGTCAGGTTCTGACTCAGATATGAAACCTGCATCTGATTTTAAAACCTTTAGCTTATCCACCAGTGACTGCTTGGCCTGACACTCACTTGTGTTGTGAGTGGAGCTCTTATGGAACTCACACCACTTTCCCGTGTCCTTTTTCGTCTTCACGGCACTGTTCTTTGCTTGCATATTTGGCAGGTTGTCTTGGGCCGCCCCACCTTGGCTTTATCCTTCATTCTGCGGTTTGAGGGAACCTTTCCCTTGCTTTGGATTTGCAGATCCAAAGTCTCTCTTCTTCTGTTTAAACTTTTGCTCGACCTTGACGACATATCGGTATGAAGTGCCAAGCGAGGAGATGTTCAGGAGTTATATTTCTTCTTGGATGTACTTGTGCAGGTAGCTGTGGTATTTGAGTACCAAATGCTACTTCGAATCCTTGATACCCAACTTTGTGTGAAGGGTATGGAAAATATTGGTGAATTCTGGCACGTCTTAGTCCCTTCCTTGCCACAGCGTGGTCCACTTTATGTATTGATCCTCATAGCTTTTGATAGTGTAGTTATGCTCCTTGATGGCATCTTGGGATGAATTCCAAGTGGGTGGCACCGAAAATAGTGAGCCTGTACTTTCATCCTTATGCTCGCAGTAGGTTTCCTGACTGGAAAAATAATCTTTTCCTGACTGGAAAAATCATGAATAGAAAAATAACCCTCTAGGAGATTTAACCATTTATCGATGGCATCTGTGTCTATCTAACCCTCGAATATGGGGATTTCAAAACTAACTTGTACCTTAAATGGTGTGTCGTTTCTAGAGTAGCTATTGGAAGCTGATGCGTTGCCCTTGGGTAACCCCTGAAGGATATTGGAAAATTTGTCCATCATTTTGTTCCTTTGTTGCTCGAGGGATTCTTCGAGAAAGATTTTGATAGGCTCTCCTACCCCCTCGTCTTTATTTCATCTGCCACGGGAGGCCATTAGGATTTGTGAGGCTGGTCTTGCAAAGGTTCGACCAGTTCAAGCCCTAACTCCTTATATCCCGACCTCATTGGGGACATGCAAAGTAAAACAAAGAAAAAAGCAGACCGCTCTGATATTGTTGAGAGGCAGGTAGCCGCCAATATCCACCTGGATTAGTTGTGCTACACTATGTGTAGATGTCGAGTGTATGCATTCTCTTGACTGTAACATGAGAAAGATTGACCACTTATGTTGTGCATGTGTGCTTGCTGTGTAAGATTCCTCCAATGCATGAGAGTTTGGATCGTGTAGTTCGAGTGGAGGAAGTGAAATCTAGGTGTTTGGTTGATCTTCAATGCAAAGCAGAGAGTGATGAGGAGCCTTGAGTGTTTCAACAATTTCCTGACTGGAAGTGAAACCAACCTCAGGACAATGAGGGCCTAACATAACCATCATCTTGGGCTAAAGTGCCTTGACAGTCTGCAGGGTTTCAACTTCATTGACAGATATCATTGTAGACCAGTGTCTTAGATAGATTAACAACGATTAAATCAACATCATGATCAGATGAAGAAGTAGAGAGATCACGACAACCAAGATCAGAAAATTTAGGATGTTTGTTGGCATCCTCATGATTTGATGAATCAGGCAGAGGGGTAGATGAGAAGCAAAGATCTTCACCCTCTATGTTTTTAGAAATGACAAATGATAGATTGAATGGATTTTCGGAGGAAGATGTGTCCTCTCTGCACTGTGATGACAGACTAACATCCGACATGTCCTATGAATGATTGGATGTAGAAACATTCGGAAATGGGTTTTCACAGGGGAAATCAACAGTGACATGATCAGAAGGGATGTTAGGATAAAGCAGATGAGGTGCGATTGAAAGAGAGTCAACCTTCACCGCGGGTTCTTATTTAGATTCCCACACACACTCATCATGAATGATGGCGCAGGCTGCATAACACCAACTCTGTCGACAATTTGATCCTCGTTCATAATAGGTGAGGAGTTCGGAATGGAACAACACAAGATAGTGCAATTTGAAGGATTAGAAAAATGCGGGGATGGAGGTTGAGGGAACGAATCCACGTGACAACCAACAAGCTTGCAAGCCAAATCTGCATAGATATCAAGAGCAGGTGGGGTGGGAGGATGTGACAGTTCAACAAATTTGTGTGCATGATCTCCCACATCACTTCACGATGGTGGAGCTGTTTGAGGAGGTGAAGGTGGATAGTCACTTGTGACAACAACTATACCTGCCTGTGATTGCGCAGCTCCATCATTGAAGTGTGCTGAGAGGGGTTTGGATATGTGAAGAAGATACTCAAATCTTCCATAAAGAAATTCCCAATCAATTTCAGCTTCAGTAAAATGGTATGCAAGATTAAAAAAGCGTGTGTAAAACTGATCAACGGATTCATCGGGTGCTTTTCGTAATTTCAGAATTTCTTGATCGAGTGCTTTACGGTTAAAGTGATTGAAAGTAGGGTCTATCTCTACGACCAGATGAGCAAGAGAATGAATATATTTTTCAGGCAGCATGGCACACTAGTGCATGGGGTTCCCTCGAAGTGTGTATACAAACAACGCGCAGGTCATGTATTCTTCAAAGATTCCATGTCTTTCACATGAGCCTACAATGCCGACCGCATGCCTAACCAAGGATACGTGGCCTCCACCATCAAATTTTTTTTGTAAAAAGTTACCTGAGAGATTTTCTTAGATAATAAAGTCATCTCCATAAGACATACACTCCAGAAGAGCAACTCTGTATTTAGTAATGATAGATATGTAGAGATTTAAAACAGATGTGAGGACTCAACTTGTCATCTAGCCCTCCTTCTAGCACCAAAATGTTGACGATGTTGGACCCGCCAACATATAAGAGGATCTCCCCAGTAAGAAGTCCCAATTAGACCTCAGACCATTTGGTGTAGGAGTCCCAGCAGTGGGTTGTACGGTAATCCCTTGATTGCGATTTTTCACAGAGGCAAGTAAGATGCCCCTATTGGTAGGAAGGGTTTGACAACTATAGTAAGTCAAGGAAGGTGCATGAGAGGTTCTAACACACTGAGGGTGAAGTGGGTGTGCTGCTTGGAAACCTGTAATAGTATGCAGCTTGGAAGGGAACACATGAGTGAAGATGCATCACAAGTTGGAAAGCAAGTTAGCGAGAAATCCACAGTAATAGTTAAACCAATAACACATTTCAGAAAGATTCATACATACTTATACAAAATAGTCCATACATGCATGTGTAAGAAATAAAATAATATATCATTTGGAGTAAACTAGATAGCATAGAATATAATACAACATATGCATGAAATGTGTTGGCTCTGTTATATTAAGAAGTGTAAGTTCCCGCCATACAATACATCCATGTCCAACCACTAGTTCCGACAGCGGAATGTTATAGCCACAACCGCCTGCTCCTCGAAAGAGATGTACTAGCTCTGCGAAGTGGAGAAGCTAAGGCTCGTTACAATATTGTCCAAGCTTTCTCTAAGATAGTACTATCAAAATCTTGGCTAGCAAAAAGCCTTTACAATGAGTTATGAGGTTCTATTTATAGCAAAGGTTGGGGTGACCCTTGACATTCCCCTTTGTGACCATTCATCTTCTCTCATGACTCTTCATATACTCTATAATTGTTACATCCAACTATCGACACTTGAACTTCCACTTGACAAGATGTTACATTACAATGCACATGTGCCCATGTGAGACAAAATGGCTTGAGCAAGCCATTCAAGGCATCACTGACACTCAGTCCATTGTGGTGAGACCAACTGTTTGACATGCTTATGATGGTGAAGGTGATGAGTTGATGCCAAGATTGGTCATCCATGATGGTGTGCGTGTGCTCGATGGTGACATATTGTTGAAGCAAACTCTTGCCTTTGTTGCATCCTGGTGCATTGGTATGGCTCCTCCATCCAACTCGTCTGCTAGCATGCGCATGGTCTTCTTGGGTGCGGTTGAACTGACAACACACTGATGCAAAGTGTCTATGTTGATATTCCATTGTATTCTAGTGGTCATGTGGGTCAACTGTCAACTGCATGTTCAGCTCCAGTCAGACTTGCTTCTTGTCTTTGCCTCAGTGAGTGTGCCAAATGGGTTAGATCGCATGCATGCACACAATGACATGCATGTTGTTGAATTCCCTTGCATGCGATCAAAAAAACCACTCACCATGTCTCCTCCGTGCCAGCTGTTGGGATGGATCTATTGCTTGTACGGGTGCAATTTCATCTGTCTATGCATGTTGCACCCCCTGCTGTACTTGTTCCTGCTGCAACTCATTCTCTCCTCTATGCAACTCCTGTTCTCCCTTGAGTTGTTGCTTCGTCACCTGAAACTCCTCTATTCTTTTCTCTTATCTTGCGCAATCATCTAGTCGTGTAGTCACCTCACAGCCTCAATATCCAAAGTTGCTTTGATCATAAGTGGATCTACTCGAGCTTGCAACTTTTTTCTGCCTCTGAGTTTTCAAGAACCTTCCTCTTTCATTCGCCGCATGCGGGTGTGCTGCCTTCTGCTGCTGCTGATGGTGCTTCTCGCTGTGATGTTGATCATTGTGATGCTACTACCATCTTATATTGATGTCCTTTTCTATGAACAACTTGATATCTTCATAGGTAGGCAAGCTCATAAACACTTGCTTGGCTGCAACCCACGTTGTGCTCTCAACGGTGTCCTTTGACTCTTCTCTCTTGAAGGCCATTGTACTTGTGCTGCTGAGAGACAGATGAACACCTGCCATACCTAGAGACATGGAAACACTCATAGTAAGCAATATGTTAGTCAAAAACCAAAATGAACTTGAGAATTGACTTGCAACATACCTATGTGATTGATCATGAAGGTTGTACAATTTCTATTGGGAAGATGGGAGACTGACTGCCAAAACTGTGCAAGGCACAGTCCGGGCTATCAGGAGGCTGACTAACTACTAGAACTATGTAATACATAGTCCAGCTTGGCTTGTTGAGGGTTGAAACTGCGCAATGCACAATTTAAGTCAGCAGTGACATGCAACCAACAAACTACGATGCGCAGTTTCTGGGGCCAACAAGACACTACCTCCAAGAATTGTGCAATGCAAGAGTGGAGGTTAGTGCCTGGCTAGACTTGCACAATTTCTGGAGGGAAGGAAGAGTCTTTGCTTCCAGAAATGCACAGTGCTAGCCGGTCAAGGCACGGTCTGGGCCAAGGCAACCCAGTCCGGCCAAAGGATGACTGAAAACATGAGAAGTATGAATGCATGGTGAGATGAGTGCAAATGAGAGTGAATGATCATTCATGCAAACAACAAGTGAAAGATTCAGAAAATGGGAAAGCATGCATGTGTGTGAAGAGAGTTTCCACAACAACAACCGTCTGCGCAAAACAGTGTCATGCATGTGACTGCAGTGTGATACAAACAAAAATTGAAATGGTAATAGTACAAGCTAGTATGCATGCAAATGATAGCAAGTGCTCATTGAAGTCAAGAAAACAACACTCACACAAGGCGAAATACAAAAAGTGACAAAAACATGGGGCAAGTCATGAGTAATGGGCTTACACTAAGAAAACTAAGCTGAATGTGCCAATGAATCCTAGATGCAATATGGGATGCAAGATCTGCAAGGTCGATGTGAGGAATGAGCTCTGCAACATCTAGTTGCTAAGTTTTGATAAGATCGAGGTTGTGACGTGCATGCCACAAATCTAGGAAAAGCGACACTTGGCGGGAGGCTTTTGAGATGATGCTTGCATGTAACCTTCAGCTACTAAAAATAAGTCCCTGAATCAAGGGATTCCTTTGCATGATACCTTGGGAGGAGAAGCCCATGCATGCAAATTAGTTTTACTTAGTCCCAGAGGGAATCGATCAACTCAGCTGCACATGCAACAATTTGCTCAGCTGGGAGGAAAAAATGCACATTTGTGGGAGGGAGCTAGGTTGGATGCCCAAAAGGATTGCACAATTTCTAGGTAGAGTAGCTAATTGTTGCCCAGAATTATGCAATTTCTGGGCTGAGTAGCCCCGCTAGGAGGAATTGCGCAATTTTCTTAGTGAACAGTGACAGGAAGATTTGTGCAATTCTGGAGCCCAGCAGGCTGCCATACACAATTACACAATTTATGGAGGGAAGGATGGTTGCCCTCCAGAATTGCACAAGTTCTTGAGGGAGCTGTTCAGCCTGCAACTGGACCAAGTTCGGTGAAACAACCATATGAGGGGGATGCATCAAGCTCTCATGGACAGGCTGTCATCCTGTAAGAGAAACATTAGAGCTTGTGTACTTGACAAGGCAATACATGTTGTTGCAAAAGGTTGGTAGGGAGGCTCCAAAACGAAGCTAAGGTAAAATTTTGGAGGATGGTTGTAGCTGCTACAACAATTTCCTCAGGATTTACTGCAATCCACCAAGGGTTTCCTAGGCCCAAACAATAAACATGCAATACTACTATTTACCACAATCCCACCATATACCGGTCCAGGGATCACTAGCCCTACACAAGCATGGATGCATCCAAATCTCTCCACCTACACAATGAGGAATTTTCATTTCTTCTAGTCTCTAGGATTTACTATATATCCCGCCATTCATTGGTTAAGGATTCATAGGCTTAATCGAGAATGTACCCTCTAGGATTTACCATATATCCTATCATTCTCTGGTTGAGGATTCCTAGGCCTAGTTGAGGGCACACACCTCTAGGATTTACCATATATCCCTCCATTCACTAGTCAAGGATTCCTAAGCCCACCAAGGTACACAAAATATGACTTTACAAATATCCCACCATATATCAGTCTAGGGATCACTAGGCCTTGTGTTCTTCTTCAGAGACCACCATACTAATTTTCAAAACCATTCGACAATCTAGCTTAACCAAGTAAAAGAGAACCCATCACACCATGCCTATCTAGAAATGGCAAGGCAAGGTTGAAAATCATTGTCACACCTTGAGAAACCCATGCCAATGGGAGAAAGAGAACCAGATACACACATGCATGTACCATGCATGCTAAATCTAGTAAGGAAATCACACATGAAAATTGATACTGCAAGTAATCCTGTTGTAGCCGCTTGATTCTACTCTTGCTTGCTTGATCTTTTCTCTTTCTTGATCCAATGCTAGAATGCTCCAAGAATGATCTAAGTGTCCAAGAGTGAGAGAGAAAGATCCAAAATTGAACTAAAAAGAAAGGTACACTGACAAAATCCATTATTTTCATAAATAAATGCCAAATAATGTCTCTTTCCTTTTCAAAGCCTTTGCCATTTCCTTTTCCAATTTCCTCTCAGCCATAATAAACCAAAAAGAACACCCACACTAGGATGCTTTTCCCAACATTTAGCTCGTTTCCCAGGACCTTGGTTATTATTTTTAGTTTTTAAACTTTATTACTTGGATTTTTTACAACGACTATTACATAAACCTCCCCCTTGGGGGAATATCATCCTCAGTGTTCAATACACCTACAACCAGCAAGACCACTGACAACAAAAACATAGAACACATGGGGCATTATACAATAGCTCGTTACAGTACTTACAATGACCACTATTGAAAACATAACAAACATATCATTTACTAGAGCTTTATAACACAACTCATTCCAATATTTATAATAACAACCACATATACTTATGGAAATTTGCTTCAACCAACAAATATCCATCTTGTCTATGGATACATCCATCTTGATACAATATTTACAATAATATACACATATAGACATATGCACATTTTCTCAACCAACAAATAAAAGGATATCATGCTCATATTAATCAACAAGGGAATCCAAAGGCTCAAACCTCCACCCTCAAAAGTAGTACCAAGATTCACCTCCTTCCCAGGAAGTCCAAAAGCCACTGCTAAGTCAAACTTGCATCCTATGTCCAGTTCTACAATCTTGTGCCACTTGTCCTCTCAGTGAATAGTTACAGACTCTTTGTTCCAGGGCACACTCCCAATGTGAATATGATTCCATCTGGAAATTCTAATGACCAAAAAAAATCCATCCTCAACCTTCCCGTCTCTGCCACATAGTCCCTCGAGAAATCTAGTCACCACAATCCGTGTAGTCACTCACCTTCCAAGTTCTTTGACATCCCCTTTCCTAGATGACCCATCCCTTGTCAAGGCTTCCTCGCATCAGAAGGTCAAACAACTAAGGCATGTGCCTGCCTCAAAACCATCATACCGGTTATGTAATGATTATGGAAATCAATGGACACTACTAGGTACTAATGTCCCACAATGGCCTTGCTCCTAAATGCTTTACCAGCATATTGTTGAATATTCCGATTCCTTTTGACGTTGCTGCTAATTCTTGCAGTTAGTTTCAACCACCCAATCCGGGCATTTCAATGCTTTCCTGTAGCAAGCACATAATCCCCATTAGCTTCAAAACAAATTGAAATAAATTCACATCATACCTCATTGACGACTTGTTATTAAGGTACACTTGCAATCTTGATTACTTCCTGTCACAACAAGTCAAAGTTGTTGTTTTATCAAATCATCATGCATAAACAGATCACATCCAGTTAGCTCAAAATTCAACCATCATAATCAAAATCATAGATAAAATGTAACCACCATAAACCAGAATCATAGATCACATGCATAATTAAAACTGAAATAAAATATTGATACTTATCCCTTAATCGATCCATAGCTTCTACCTTTAGCCTTTCTTCCTTTCCATACACACATTGGATCGGTTGCCACACTCGAAAAACACCCAATGCCTTCTCTTCAAACATGTACACATACACACAATGTGCATCACACATATACAACCACACATGGAATACAACACCATACAATACATGCACCTCACTCCTCCCCACTAGAAAATTTTGGACCCAAAAATCTCTCTATTACTGAACAATTAGAAGAGGGTACAACTCCCTCACCCTTCCAGTCTCAACCCACTGGAATTTTCCTAAATTCAACAATTTGAGCTTTTCATGAAAACTAATATTTTTCCTTGATTCCGGAGACCTTGTGTTGCTGTTGTAGATACCATCTTGCTGCAATTTCCCAGAATTTGCAGAACAACAAACTATCCTTGAAGGAACAAACATTTTCCCTCCTCGGTCGTCAATCAAAGGAAACTTAAACAACTTGAGATTCCTCTCACCTAGAACACTGTCAACATGACGATGTTTAGCTTGTCTTTCCTTGTACTTAGCTAAACTCTTGACGAAGTGTTTTCACCATTGTTGTGCACTATTTTAAAACCCCCCAAGAAGAACTTGTGGAACCTATGCCTTCTTTGTCAAATTTCTTTGACACTTTCTCTTTGACCTTTGCACTCTTTAGCACCGACATCTTGTTCCCATCACTGTTCAACAATGATGTATGTTGTTGCAATTTTTCCTCATCTTGTTTACCTCTTTAAGGAGGCAACATGTTAGAACCCTAAATCAACTTATTACAGCCATGAGCAACCTTAATGAAATCAGATTTTTCATTTGATGCATTTCCTTGAAAGGTCTCATTCACAACATCTTGATGCTTGAACATTAACAAAGAATTTTTTTAACTTGCATTCACAATTATCTTCTTTGTACATCCTGCATAAGAGAGAAAATCATCTTCTTACAATGCGCTCTAACTATATACTCAATCCCATTCTTGAATAAGTGATACATATTCTATGGAGATGAAATATTGCTCTTCTATCATAAAGATATTGGCTTCCCAAAACAATACCAGAAATCTCAAGCGGAACTACATCAAGTTCAACTTCATCAAGAAAGTTTGCAGTGATTACAAATCTAAGGATACACTTCCTTGTCACCTGCAAATTTGCATTCTTACATATCTAGCCTAAGGGATAAGATCTTGGATTTGGAACGGTTTCTAGATTTAACTTCTCAACTAAGTCTTCATAAATCATATTTGCTTGTGACCCACTATCAAATAGTGTGTCAATTTTGGTATGATTTGAAACAACTCTAATATGGAAAATTTCAATTCTTGTTTCATAATTTTGAGTATCATTGGAGCAACTTGAAGAACTAGTGATTTTTATGTTCTTACCTTTCAAACCCATCGTTGTAATCTTGGTTTCATCTTGTGAATCAAAACTTGTCATGTTCTATAATTGCAACTATTTTCTCCTCTTTGTTTTTAAGTTTGTTGGGTCTTATTTCTGGATGGAGTTTCTAGCAATGATCTTCATCATGGCCATTTTTCAAGCAGTGTTTGCATGTGATATTTTCTTTTTCCATTTTAATGGAAGAATTCTTCTTCCCTTTTCCTTTAAACTTACCCTTTCCTTTTTCTCCAATTTCAAGGGAACTCTCACTTTTCTCATCTGAAATATTTTTCCCTCTTGATTATAGATGTGTGGCTTGAACTCAAAACTCATCTAAATTTGTGGGATTGAACATGAGAATAGTGTTCCTTAGATAACTATGTAAACCTCCAATATATTTTAACAAAGTTTCTTGAGATGTCAAATCTACACCCACTACTAGTGATCTTCTCCTAAACTCTTGACTATAGTTTTGAACAATTTTTCCTTTTAATTGGCTAAAATTATGCCAATCCATAATAGCCTTCTACATATAAGCTAATGGATAAAACTATCTTCTAACTGCAACGATAAAATCAATCCAAGATGTTGAGACCTTACCATGCTTTTTCATATCCTCTTGTGTTTTAGATTCCCACCAAATAAATGTTGCAGGCTCCAATCTTAATGAAGCTAGCTGAATCTTTGTTTCATCATCCTTGATGTTTTGAATCCTGCAATATACTTCACATTGACGAACCCAATTATCTATTCTTTCAACATTAACCTCACCATTATACATAGGCAATTTGAATTTCATATCAAGTTTCAACAAGGGAGTTTTACCATGTCCCTTTGGAGTATGTGGAGGAGTTTGTGAAAGGGTTGTTGTGGAAGAGGATGAAGATGAAGTTGAGAATGGAGGTGAAGATGATGGTGGAGAATATGGTGGTTTATCTCCATTCCCTTTTTGAGGCTTACCCTCATCTCCTCATTTTCCTCTTGAAGAACCCTCTCCTTTTGAAGGCTTGGAGCTCTCTCCTTGCTATCTTGTGTTTCTCTCTTCATAGAGAAATTTCACTATATGGGTCATGTCAAAGAATGTTTTTCTGACAACCTTCTCATCCTATGACATATTATCAGATCCTCCTTCATGTGACATGCTTAGTGAAGCTTAAGGTACACCTTAAGGTGAAACTTGTGGTGGAGATTGTGGAAACTGTGCTCTCCTTGTCCTTGTTCCAACTTGAGGACCTGCAACCACAAGATTTCCTTCTCCTCTCTTGAGCTTCAACCTTGTAAGCATTAGAAACACTTGCAAATAATTAAATCCTCACAACAACAAAGAACCTAAGCTCTAATAAAAGTCTTTATCTATATATGAAACTACTTGAGGATTATGATAAATTGCAAGTGATTAAATTAGGGTCTTTTAGTCTCTTATGTCATTTCATAAAAACTTAAACATGAATTAAAACTTCAAAATTTTCATAAAATAGTAGACAACATCACCATAATGGCAAACACAATACAACAAAATGATGAAGGAGTTCACCCCTCCTGGGCTACATCTCTTGGTCCAACTTCCAATGGTTGGGCCTCTTTCATTATGCTCACAAAATGGTGTTTACATCAAGTTACAGTGCTAAAATGGATTCAATAATAGCTCCAATGGATTTGGAGCTATCAAACACCCCTGCCTAGCCTCTTTATGCTCCCAAAAATACCAAAAACTGAGAAAAATATGCCTCTTACTATCCTTTCCCCAAGCTGTCCAGCTAACCATCCTACAATTCGGCCAAACCCTAGCTCGTTCGCCCCGAACATGAAAATTGCCCATTAAACTTGGCATGATTCTCACTCGGTGGGTGAAATTGTAGGACCATTAAGGGTGTTGGGTTGTGTTATATATTTTTTGGACCCTATATTAGGTGGGCAGATCTACCTATGGTTTTGTGCATGGATATCGTACATGGTTTTGGGTGCGATGGTTTTCGGCCCATGGTATTTTGTACATTCGGTTATGTTCTAATCTAGGGTTAAAGGATTGGGGTTTATGGATGCTTTGACCCATATATATATGTATTATAACATTGAAAGAAACATAATGAAAAATCAATCTGGTAGTCCCAGCTTTGGGATCTAGGGGAAAATATTTGTGTATATTTGTTTTATGTGTTATGCTCTCACCATTGTTTATTTTCTATTTTTTAGAATTCGTATGCAGGTAATTTCTGTATGGGGTTAAACACTACATTTGGTATTAGATCTATTTTGGCTTCAAGGGGACACCTTTGCTGCTAAGAGGTTTTTCTCGGGCCTATGGTAGACACTGTTCAGTGGGAGATCTGTGTGATCGATTATGGTGGTGAAAGAATATGGTGAGCAGTGGAAAGATAGAGATCGAGAAATTTAATGGTGAGAGTTTTGAGTTGTGGAAACTCAATATGGAGGATTTGTTGGTGGATAAAGAGTAGTGGATCATGGTATATCCAGGTACTAAACCAACGAGAGTGTTCGATAAAGAATGGAAGAAGTTGGATTGGAAGGAAAAAATCACAATACGATTGTGTGTCTTTGATTCAGTATTGCTGAATGTATCAAGGGAAGCTAAGATGAAGGCTTTGTGGGACAAGTTAGGAAGTGTAGTTGGTAGCCTGATGTATGCAATGGTCTGTACTAGACCATACATTGCACATACAGTGGGAGTATTGAGCAAGTTTATGTCAAAACCAAGGAAGGAGCATTGGACAACAGTGAAATGGGTTTTTAGGTATTTGCATGGCACTAGTGATTATGGTTTGTGCTACAAAGGAAGACCAAGATTGGATAGAGTTTTGGACATTCATTGCTTTGTTGATGCAGTTTGGGCTGGAGATTTGGATCAAAGAAGATCTACAGGTGGGTATGTGTTTAACCTATTTAGAGGTGTAGTTAGTTGGATTATTAAGAGACAGTCTGTAGTGGCACTGTCAAATACAAAGACAGAATACATGGCAGCCACTCATGCAAGCAAGGAAGTAGTTTGGTTGCAGAGATTGTGTTCAAGTATGGGGTTATTACAAAGAGATATAAGGATAGATTGTGACAACCAAAGTGCATTTATTTGGCAAAGAACCCTGCTTATCATTCAAAGACAAAGCACATTGATGTTCAATATCACTTTGTGGGGGATATGGTAGAAGAAAAAAAGGTGTTGCTGGTAAAGGTGGAAAATGTGAAGAATACTGCAGATGCATTGACAAAATCCGTGATCTCTGAGAAGTTCTCTTGGTGTAGAGAAACAATGGGTGTTGTAGGGTTGGATCAATGTCTAAGCTCTCTTGTGGTAGACTCTGTTCAGTGGGAGATCTGTGGGATCGGAATTGGTGGTGAAAGAAAATGGGGAGCAGTGGAAAGATATAGATCGAGAAATTTAATGGTTAGAGTTTTGAGTTGTGGAAAATCAATATGGAGGATCTGCTGGTGGATAAATATCAGTGGATCGTGGTAGACCCAGCTACTAAACCAACGAGAGTGTCCGATGAAGAATGGAAGAAGTTGGATTAGAAGGCAAAAAACACAATATGATTTTGTGTCTCAGATTCAGTATTGCTGAATGTATCAGGGGAACCTACGACAAAGGCTTTGTGGTACAAGTTAGGGATTTTTTACCAATATAAGTCTTTGGTGAATAAAATGTTCATATGGAAAAATATGTATAACCCAAGGATGAAAGATGGAGACTCGGTGGCAGAGCATATGAACGCATTTAATACTTTGGTAAGACAATTATTATCTGTTGATATTAAAATTTCAGATGAAGATAAGTGTATCACGTTGTTGTATTTTCTACCAGATTCGTGGGATAGTCTAGTTGTTGCAATAGGTAGCAATGTAACTGCCTTGTAGTTTGATGAAATAGTCTCAGCCTTGCAGACGAAGGAGATGAGACAAAAAAATATGGAGAGCCAGAATGGTGATGCCTTATTTGTATGAGGATGGTCCAAAAATAGAAACAAAAATAAGTCCTCGAGTGGGAGATTTAAATCTAGAGGGAGACCTAAATCTCCAGGAAATGATGTAAAGGTGTGTTGGAAATGCGAAAAGGAAGGGAACTACAAAAGGGATTGTAAATTTAAAGTTCCTGAGAAAGGAAAGGGATCTAATGATGCTCCTTCTGCAGAGGTGAAAACCACCTCAGATGAAGGTGGGGATGTGTACTTGGCTTCTTCTTCAAGTACACATGTAGATCATGATCCATGGTTGATTGACTCAGGTGCATCCTTTCACTTCACTCCCCATAGAGAGTGGTTGTGCGAGTATGAGAAATATGATGGTGGTGATGTCTTCTTGGGGAATGTAAGGAAGGCTAGAATCGTTGGTCACAAAAATGTCAAGTTGAAGTTGCAAGGTGGAAGTATTAGAACACTTCCGGGTGTTCAACATATTCCTGCATTAGCCAGAAATATGATTTCTGTAAGCAAGCTGGATGATGCATGTGTAAAAACAGTGTTCAAGAAAGATACCTACAATATGGTTTGGGGAACATTGTTATTGATGTAGGGAGCTTGGATTGGAACTCTCTACAAGCTGCAAGGTAGCAGTGTTATTGATGGTTTCAACAATTCTATGGTTCCTGAAAGTGGAGCAGAAAATATAGTGGTCTCTCAAGAAAAGACCATGCTATGGAATCAAAGGTTTGGACATAGTGGAGAGAAGGGCATTCAAATACTTCATGGTAAAGGTATTGCTAACAATGTTGGACCTACCAATATTCAAGGGATCACCCCAGTATGAAGTCCCAACTAGACCTCACACTATTTGGTGTGGGAGTCCCATCCAGTACGATGGCACGGTTTCCATTGTCTTAAGGATTTGCCTCAACTCTTGCTTGTCAGCACAAGGGATTGGTTTGCTTTGTCTTCGAGAAGTGAGGTTCACGTGCTTGGTGGGTGTAAGTGTTGCTTGTGTTAATGGTTCTTTCACTTTTGAGGGAGAGGGTGAGAGTGAATTCTAGGTTAATTGGGAACAGTCCCAACACTGCTAGGAACACACAACACAACAAGACATGCAAAGCTTCCGATGGAGCAGTCCACATGGATACGAAAACTACAACATACAAGGTAATATAACATGTACAACACTCATGAATCAGTTTGAATGAGTGCAACAGTGGTTACAACAAGCTTCATGTGAAAGGTTTGTCTGATGTCCTAGAGAGCAGTCTACATGGGCGAGACAATGTTAACAACATATACAACACATTTCCATTAATAGATTATGCATTAAAACAAATGAAATACTTCAGATGTAGAATATAGGTTAAAGAATCATGCATTACAAGTGTTAAAGCTCAGTTTTATAATATATACAATACATGTGTGAAAACATGCTAGCTTGTTAGCAGGCTTTTGAATTAAGCGAAAGTTCCAAGACACATCGTTACACCATACATCACTAACCCTGAGTGCGGGGCCTTGAAGCCACTACTTACTCCTCAAATAAAATATTACGAACTCTCTTGTCTATTTGGGAGGAGCTGAGGTGAAAATCCCTTCCATGTACAAATGAGGGAGTATTTATAGCCAAGGGTGAAGCTGACCCTTGTGAGTGTTCAACTACCCTCATGATTGTTTGACTTCCATGACTTTTTGACTTACATGACTCCCTGTTCAACAATTAGGTCTCTTGGACTTCCACATTAGATCACATTTATTAACAACAAGCCCATAGTGGAGATGTGGGTGACACGACTCATGACGTGACTCGACATGACTTGACATGACCATGCTGGTACATTCATGCTACTACTAGAGTGCATGTCGAGTTAAAATGCTGCTGGGTGATGGATGTCTTCATGGTGTATCATAGATTCACCTTCGCATGGTGAAGTGCACAGAGTCCTCGATGGTGCTTGGCTTGCTTGATGAAGCTTTAGCATGTTGTTCCTTGCTTGCATGCTGGAAGGCTTGAAAGGTTCATTATTTTGTGAAGGTGCATGTTCGTCGTGTTCGTCCGCTTCACATGCTTCATTCATTCATCCATTGGTGAAATTGTCCTTCTGCATGTGCTCCATTTATTCATCCCATTCATCGCCTTGCCATGTTTGTTGGTGTACTTGTACTTGCAGTCACTCATGACGAGACGACATCAAATCTAAAACCTTCTACTCTACCATGACACATGATCATTTCGGATGCAGGTGACCAAGAGAAGTAACAAGGTTGTGAAGGGGGATGATGGCTCCGAGCACTGCCGATGAAAACTGTGCAAGGGTCACTAACTGATGGAGACATGCAATCTGAGTTGACAGTGACTATCTATGAGGTCTGGCTCGACTGGGAGGCTAAATTGTGGAAATTTTGGGAGGGAGAGTCTGAGCTACTAGAAGGCGAGGCAAGCATGCTCTATGATTTTTTTAGAATGAACAGGCACTAGGACATGACAACCAAATTTGTGCAATTTTCCAAAGGAACGGATTGGGCTGCATGAAGGGTCAACAGGCAGGGATTGACAGTTTTTTGGGGGAATTGCCTAGGAGACTAGAAGCCAAAATGTGCAATTCCTAGAGGGAATTGCAAGTTGGCTATTGGGGTCACTAGCGGCCAAAAATGCACAAATTCCTAGAGGGAATTTCCAGTTGGCTATTGGAGTCACTGGAAGCATAAACTATGCAATTCCTAGAGGGAATTGGAAGTCTACTGCTAGGAGCTACTGACAAGAAAAACTACACTGAGGCCGGGAGGCCAGCCTGCTGATCATCTCTACGCAATTTCTGAGCTAAGCGGACTGATGGGCAATGGAAGGCCTGCTCATGAACACTGCGCAATTTCTAAGATAAACAGTTGGTCGACTGTTGGGATGACTGACTGGGAAAACTATGCAATTTTCTAAGGGAGATAGGGTCGGGCACGTAGTGTATGTCTGGCATGTCTGCGCAATTTCCTTAGTCAGTTGAGTGGGTGAAGTCAGTGGCCTCTACACAATTTTTGAGGGGGGTCAGTCCTGGGGTGACTATCAGGTCTACATGTCCGGGTGGCTAGCATGAGAGTTGATTGAATTTCTTGCAGCTTGAAAATACTAGATTGGTGCTTATGTGTTGTTTTAGTTGACAGTTGATCGATTTGATGCAGGGTGATGGTATGGTTGTTAGAGGGGAGTTTGGTCGTCAGAACTTTAGAAAAATGGCTAAGTGTGTAAACAATCAAAAGATGCACAGGTGATCATATGAACACACACTCGCATGACTTGACGACGAAACAACCAAACCATCCAGACACACATGTGCAACATGACTAACCGACAGTACACCTGACAAGCGTGACACTTATGATTGATCATTCATTGATCGAGACAACACTTGTGCGATAGTGAATGTGACCTTGTGTGTGAGTGTGGAAAATGCTTTCATAGAGAACACAACAAGCACATACGAAGCGAAGACTTTGAGCATAACCAGAACATGGCTGCAAACATGATTTAGACATCAGCATGTAGAGAATTGAATGCAATGAACAAGCAAGGCAGATGTAAAGACTCACATGAGCTCATGGAGTGAACTCGAGTGTTTACAGTCATCAATTGAAACTCTTCAAGGGAGGCTCCAAAATTGGTGCAGGCCAAAATTTTGAAGGGTGGTTATAGTCGCTACAACACTTGGCGACATAGTGGTAGAACTCCAACTTCTCTGTTTGGTTCATTGCTAGCACAGGGCCTTAGTCTTTTAGGGAGTATTGAATCACTGTGCGGGTCACTTCAGTTTCCCCACTTACCCCATGGACATACATGGTTCACCCTTTTCCACTTAATCAAACACAATCAAAATTACATCTTAGATCTTAGCGTTTCAAATTTGGGAAGGGTAGTTTAGTTCGCGAGTTGAAGATTTTTAGAGTATAAGTTTTCATCTCTGGTGTTTCTTTGCTGCCAATAGGTCTAGACAATACCCTGGCGAAGTCACACAGGAACACATACATTGCTCCACTGCCAGCAAGCATGGTTAGTGCCCCGGTGGAGTTGCATGCTTCACATATTTGCGCAACAAGCCTTTCTCTTCTTTCACTTTTGTATTTTTCAAGAGGACTATGCATAGGAACTTATTTAGTTTTTGGGTGGAAGAGGGATCCTAACTTATTGAGAGCAGAAGAGGTTGTTCCTTCAGAGAAGCATGTAAGACCTCTAACATAGGTTTGCACATTTAGATTTCCCCTTCTCCATTTCTACTAGTTGGATGAGCTTGAACACACAGAGCAGAAGGCTGAGTACAGGCACGGGGTTTCCCAGTGTGGAAACAAGTTCATGGTTGGACCGAAACTTCCCTTGTAGACAGTTCATATTTTCTATCAAGACTTCATTAGCCAAAAGTATGACCAAGCACAAAGAAGGTGGACAAAGGATTGGCCAATTATTGCAGTGTCATGAGTTTCCTCAAATTTTAGCCACATACTCTATTCAAAAGCCATGACGTAGTAGTTGGCAACACTTTTTTTCGGAAACAAAAATAGTAATATATCAAACAAACAAAATGAACGTGAACAAAAATAGTAAGTAAAATAAAACAAAGCCAAAACAAAGATAATAAGAAAAGTAAACCAAATGAAACAACAAGCAGAAAAGCAGACTATGTACATGGCATGGGCATGACCCGACCTACTGAAAATAATGTTTGAGATCTTGGCCATTGGCAGGAAGGTTGTCAATCCTCCTACCCAGTGATTGCAAATGATACTTGTGTGGGCAAAGGTTCTTGTAGACCAGTACAAGTCCACTAGGTTCCGCTACTAGAACTCAGTGGCATTCCATAAGACCTTTAAGTGAAGAAAGCAACAATGTTTCAGGTACTGTGTGCAACATGGGCTTGGATGATGGCACGGGGTAATTGTTTTTATTCCAGGAAGGGTTCAAGTTTCTGAAGTCAATGCGTAAGACGATTTTCCCATATTTCTTACGTGCAAGTTTTAAATTGGAAAACCAAGTATGATGACAAACTTTGCAAGTAATCCAAACACTTAAAATGTTAGTCAATATTTGCGGTGAAAGGAGTACAAACAACATGTATGTTTTACCTATTCCTTGCTATAATGTCTTGTCTCCTCCTTTATCTTGAATCTCATGTTGGATTCATCACGTTTAGTGTGTACTCAAGTCATCATCTACTCATGTAGAACCATCCTGGTACTGTTCGATCAAGCGGTTAATGATTTGTCACTGATATAGTGTGTAGCTTATACCAAGATTGGACATCTTCGGATCATGGTGGGTTCCCAGGTTTTTTTTTCATTCATAATGTTGGTCCTTTGTGTTTTCAGCATGAGTATTTCATACTAAACATCGTTGTTTATGCCTTCTAACTTCAAAAAGCTCAAAGTCATGCATTGTTCATTGTTTTGGACGACTGAGATAAAATCGGTCCTTGAGCCATCATGTGTTCCCAATATGTCAAGACTCATGGCCCATAGCTTGTTTGTATATGAACCATTTGGCATGCTGGCATTGCTGTTACTACCATTATTTCTACTACAGCTACTATAAAAAAAACAAACGGTACAAGTTTCATTATCATCAGTTGGGCAAGGAAGGAGTCCCAACTTCTTGTCTGATGAGGTTGGAGCTGGCCATGCAGGATAACACTCCAATGTCTTTTCTACGAGGTAGTTTCCAAACATGAGTTCTACGAAGGCCAATGGTTCGTTCTTGCCATTAAGGGGAGTGACATTGTGTTTCATATATCTCTCAGATAACACCCATATTTGGTTGCATCTACCTTGTACGGAAGTCACATGTGAGACCAGTCTGTAGCAAAATATCCATATAGCTTGTGAGACCAATCCTTGCTGAGTAGCAGGACATATTCTTCCGATATGTCCACAACAACTATGTTGATGCATTTATGGACTCGACTATCATGGGATAGTCATATGATCACATCTCAAAGTTCACCAATGGATGGTACTAAGGTTCTGTCAAGTTGGATGATTCTTGCGAATGTTTCGCTCCATCGTGCATTGATATTCTTAGCAATGGAGAGCGACATGACATTGGCTGCCATGCCAAAATCAACCAAATAGTTATGAACATTGTAGTTGAAAACTTTGAATGAAAGCAGGAATGGGGGACAACCTGAGTTTTCTTCTTCCATACAGAGAGTATTGAGCATAGTAGATAGTGATTTGGGAGGTGTGCATGATCCCTTTGCTGGTAGAGGTTGTGTTGTCCACTGCTATTTGTCCTAATGCATGCATCAGGATATCTCGCTGACTCTAGACTTTGGCTAACTCGAACAAACTGATGTTTGCCCGAGTTTTCTTCATGTCATCGACTATGTTGTAGTCTAGATGTGGTGGACTCATCGAGGTGTCTAGAGTGGAACAGATGTTCGTGTTGTCCGGTGGAGTGTTCTGCAACTTGCTGCTCATGGATGTATTCTTATCCGCTGCTATCTTCCTAGACTTGCTTTATGTTTGTTGCTTTGAGATAACCGGTGGATCAACCTTCTTTATCAGTCATCTCACTTTATCTTGCATTTCCCCAAGTGTAGGGGGATCCCCTTTAATCCTAAAATTGTAACGATCATTTTTCTTTTGGGGCTGCTTCTTGGAGTTTATCTTCGAGATTACTTGCGAGCATTGATACGCATTCACCACATGCCAAAAAATTGGTGTTTAATAAGGTGAAACCTCTTTGCTATCATCAATGTATTCAAGCTTCTCCTATTTATTGCCTTCCGCATTGAGTGTATGACTGCAGATAGAGGTAATGAATTGCTTCAAATATGAACAAGAGTTATCAGGGTGGAACTCTTTGTGGAAGGAACATAAATTAGGATCAGCCCACTGATCAAGTTGGAACACATGTTTTTGTGAAAATAAGGAAGCGAATAAGTTGTTGCTTGATGAGCTGGTCGATGAGTTGTTTGCCTGTCTCTGTCTGGGCAAATGGCTACTTGCGAATGTGTCTGTTTTCCGTTGCTTGAGTTCAGACACTTTGGTGGTCAAGTTCTTGACAAGGCAAGTGAGGGTCTCAATATTAGTTGCTTCCTTGTCTCTACCCTTGCTCATCGTTGCTTGGGGCTTTCTGCTCGCATCCTTGGAGTCTTTCATTGGTTCATCATCCTTGGTGACTCCAATTACGTGCAATTTATTTTCAACAACAATAAACTCTTCGTAGATTTCTAAAAGTGTTGGCTTCGCAACTCGGTTGATGAACTGCGTAATGGTGGTCGGCAGGGTAGACGTGTAATAGTCAACCATGATGGAGTCATGAGGTTTAGTGTTTGCTACAAATTTGTTCAAAATACACATAAAACTCTAATTGAAGTCTTTCACTTTCTCTTTCCCCTCCATCCTGAGGCTTCCCAATTCCTTGAGCAACATGGCTGGGGTCTTGTCATCGACAAACTTTTCAGGGAACATGAATTTGAAAGAACCCTAGTTCTATATGGAGTTGGGTGGAAGGCTATGATACTAAGTAGTTGTGCGGTCGTCCAAGGTACATGGGAACAGTCTACATGCTACATCGTCATAACGTACCTCAAGGGTCTACAGTTGTAGGCAGAAGTTGTTGAAGTGGTATTTTGTCTTCACCATATTGTTAGGGTTGAACTTGATGTTCATTCTCTCCACTTGCTTCGGCATCTTGTGAAGAATTTCTAGGAGAGCCAATGGTCCCTGAGTCATCCATTCAAGATTTGGGTCATCCATCCCTTTGTCTTCTTGATATTCTTCCTCTCCTTCAGAGTCTGATGGTTCCAAATCTGAGTCTATCGGTTTCTCTCCACCTCCACCTCCTCTGTTGCCTTCCCCTTCGTCTCCTTTACTAGAGTTCGATCCCAAGATCACAATAGTGCATTGTTCATCTTCAAGGAAGATTGGAGGTTCCTCTCCATCTTCAATAGCTTCCTCTAGACCTTCAAGCATGGAAAGGATTTCTTCTTCCATCGATGATACAATAACTCCTGTGGGAGCTGCTTTTGGCTTCCTAGATGTGTGTGGAAGATGTTGTATGCATGGTATCAATCCGACTGCTTTCGCGGACTGGCGAGTGACGAGACAAATGGAGCAAAGGTGCTGATATGGAATCTCATGTTCAATTCTAGGAGGTGAGAAGTAACCAACTACAGAGTCGCATGAGAGGGAGTGCGAGTTACTGCCTTGACTAGATGAGTGATGAGTGAGTGTAAGGGGAATTTCAGCCATGTACAACTGGATGCCCTCCTTCTAGCACCATAAATGTTGACGCTACTAGAGCCACCAACATTCAAGGGATCACCCTGATATGAAGTCCCAACTATACCTAACACCGTTTGGTGTGGGAGTCCCATTCGGTATGATGGCCTAGTTGCCATTATCTTAAGGATTTTCCTCAAATCTTGCTTGTCAGCACATGAGAGTGGTTTACTTTGTCTTCGAGAAGTGAGGTCTGCGTGCCTAGTGAGTGTAAGTGCCACTTGTGTCAATGGTTCTTTCACTATTGAGGGAGAGGGTGAGAGTAAGTTCCAGGTCAATTGGGAGCAGTCCCAACACTGCTAGGAACACACAACACAACATAACATGAACAACGTCTAGCGGAGCAGTCCACACATATGAAACAGTCACAACATACAAGGTAAGATAACACGTACAACACCCACGAATTAGTCCAAATGAGTGCAACGGTTGTTACAACAAGCTTCATGTGAAAGGTTTGTCTGATGTACAGGAGAGTAGCCTACATGGGCGAGAGAGTGTTAACAACATATACAACACATTTCCATTAATAGATTATGCATTACAACAAATGAAATAGTTTAGATGTAGAACATAGGTTAAAGAAACATGCAATACAAGTGTTAAATATCAGTCTTACAACAGATACAACACATGTGTGAAAACGTGCTGGCCTATTAGCATGCTTCTGAATTAAGCGAAAGTTCCAAGAAATATCATTATACCGTAGATCACTAACCCCGAGTGCAAGGCGTTGGAGCCACTACTTACTCCTCAAAGAAAAGATTACAAACTTTCTTGGCTATGTGGGAGGAGTTGAGGTAAAATGTCCCTTCCATGTACAAATGAGGGGGTATTTATAGCCAAGGGTGAAATTGACCCTTGTGGTTGATCAACTACCCTCATGACTGTTTGACTTCCATGAATTTTCAACTTACATGACTCTTTGTTCAACAAGTGGGTCTCTTGGACTTCCATGTTACATCATATTGATTGAAAACAAACTCATAATGGAGATTTGGGTAGCATGATTCATGACGTGACTCAACATGACTTGACATGAAAATGCTCGTACATTCATGTTTCTGCTGGAGTGCATGTCGAGCTACAGTGCTACTGGGTGATGGATGTCTTCATAGTGTATCATAGTTTCACCTCCGCATGGCGAAGTGTGCAGAGTCTTCAATGGTGCTTAGTTCACTTGATGAAGCTTTAACATGTTCCTTGCTTGCATGCTGGAAGGTTTGACATGTTCATTTGTTCGTGAAGGTGCATGTTTGTCACGTTCGTCTGCTTCACATGCTTCATTCGTTCGTCTGTTGGTGAACCTATCCTTCTGCATGGGCTCCCTTCGTTCATCACATTCGTCGTCTTGCCATGTTTGTTGGTGTATTCGTACCTGCAGTCACTCATGACAAGATGACATCAAATCCAAAACCTCCTAGCCTACCATGACACGTGATCATTTTGGATGCAGGTGACTAGGAGACGCAAAAAGGTTATGAATCGGGAAGATGGCTCTGGGCACTGTTGATGAAAACTGCACAAGGGTCATTGAGTGATGGAGACAGGTAATCTGAGTCGACAGTGACTGTCTATGAGGTCTAGCTCAGCTAGGAGGCAAAATTATGCAAATTTTTGGAGGGATAGTCCAGGCTACTGGAAGGCAAGGCAGGAATGCTTTGCACATTTTTCAGAATGAACGAGCAACGGGGCTGGACAACTAGGTTTGTGAAATTTTCCAGAGGAATGGGCCAGGCTACATGAAGGGTCAGAAGGAAGGGATTACGCAAATTTTTGGGGGAACTACTTGGGAGACTGGGAGCCAAAACTACACAATTCCTAGAGGGAACTACTAGTTGGCTACTGGGTCATTGGCAGCCAGAATTTTCGCAATTACCAGAGGGAACTGCCAGTTGGTTGTTGGAGTCACTGGTAGTTGAAACTGCCAATTCCTAGAGGGAGTTGGCATTCTTGTGCTAGGGGCTGCTGGTAAGGAAAACTACATCAAGGCTAGAGGCTGACCTGATGATCATCTCTGTGCAATTTCTAAGCTGAGATGATTGATGGGTAGCGAAAGGCCTGCTCATGAACACTATGCAATTTCTGAGATGAATAGTTGGTTGACTATCAGGATGACTAACTGGGAAAACTATAGGGAGACAGGGATGGGCACTTTGTGTTTGCTGGCCTCTCTATGCAATTTCCTCAGTCAGTTGAGCGGTTGAGGTCAATGGCCTCTGCACAATTTTTGAGGGGAGTCAATCCTAGGGTGACTGTCGGCTCCGAAGGTCCGAGTGGCTAACATGAGAGTTGATTGAATTGCTTGTCAGCAACACAACTTGAAAAGACTAGCTTGGTGCTTCTACGCTGTTCTGGTTGACAATCGATCAATTCGATGGAAGGGTGATGGTCCGACTGTCAGAGGGGAGTTTGGTCATAAAAAATTCAGTAAAAATGGCTAAGTGTGTGAAAAATCAAAAGATGCACAAGTGATCATATGAATACACACTCACATAACCTGACGAGGAAACAACTAAACCATCCAGACACACATGTGCAACATGACTGACCAACTGTGCAAGTGACAAGTGCAACACTCGTGATTGATCATTCATTGATCGAGATGACAGTAAGTGTGACTCCGTTTGTGAGTGTGACAAATGCTTTCATAGCGAACACAACAAGTACATAAGAAGCGAAGACTTTGAGAATAAGTAGAACATGGTTACAAACATGACTTATACAATAGCATGAAAAGACTTGAATGCAATGAACAAGCAAGGCGGATGTAAAGACTCACATGAGCTCACAGAGTGAACCCAAGTGTGTGCAGTCTGTTAGGATTCTATAATAATAGGATTCATAATTTTGAATTGACTATGATTAGTCTTGTAATATTGTACATACTTTTGTTGTCTGCAAAATGCTTTCCCATATTAAAAATAAAAAAATGTAAAGATGGTGAAGTCCTAAAAGAAAAATCAAACGACTCATAAAAGAACAAGATAAAAAAAGAGTATAAAGTATAAACCCCACCAAAAAGAGATAAAAAATAGATACTGAAAGTGATGCGAATTCAAATGCCACTAGTTATTACTTTACTTTGCAAAATAAGATTGTGTGTAGCTTGCAAAAAATGCCACAATCCATGATGGTCAAATAGTTTAATCTTGATTCGTTCATGCTTTAAATTTCATGCTGATAGATAGAATAAAGATCTAGCCAAACCATTTAATCTTGGTTGATTAGTAGTTAGGTAGAGAATGATAATGAGCTCAACAGTTTAATTTGAGCCATTGGAAAGTCATAAGGTTAGAATTAGATAGGTTGCTTGCAAAAGAAAAAGAAATAGAGGGTCAACAAGCTCAAATGCACCCAGTAAATGAAGAAAAAGATGTTAGGGTAAATGATATGCTGACAGAAGAAGTTTTCGTAAGGCCTGGAAAGCATCAATTGGTTTATTTCATATTATTAACTTCCTTCCAAACTCGTTTACCCCTTGTAAAAAATATCCCTTCCCCTTAATTTTACCTTTCCCTTTATTTCATCTCATTTTCCCTTGTAAAATAACCCTTTCCCCCTTTATTTTTCACTCTCCCCTAGACATTTCCTTTTGAAAAGTCATTCTCCCCTCATCAATTTCCCCTTTTTTCATTTTAACCCACTAAAACCCCCTTATCCTAAGTTTAAATAAGTACAATGTATCGGGTGTTGAAAATGAAACAAGATGATGGAGCTTAGTGAAAAGAAGTCGCCTTCACTGAGTGGGCCCGCAACTATTTTTAGCGCAAAGTCTATTTTTAGACTATGTCTATTTTTAGACATATGGATCATGTTCTATGAGTTGCATGATGCTATTTATGGATTATTGGTCAAGTTGGTAAAACTAGATGGACCTCTATTTTTAGACATATGGGTGGAGTCTATTTTTAGACTGCCAGGCTAAAAATAGAACAGTCGAATATTATTAGCTCTTAATAATATTTGGACTATAAACATTATCTTATTCTCTTGGAGCACTTTAGTTCGAGCTACAGATGTGGCACATGCAACTACCAGAAGGAAATACACTTTTCTTGTGGGTTAACTTGAGCTATGCATGGAGGACTTCAGTTAGGACTTCAGTGATTGAGTTCTGTGGAGTTGGATCAGGAGTTGATGGAGTTGTGTTCAGTTTGACTTAGTTGAACTAGTTGTAGTTAGTCTAACTGGAAAATAGACTAATGTTGAGTTATGTGAATTAGTTATTAATTAATTCACTAATTATTAACTCATAAAGCAATTGAAGAATACATCAGTTAACTCAGTACATGGACAGTTCAGTGGAGACAAGTGTTAGAGGTGAGTGAAAGGGCAAGACAACTGTTAGTTGTGGCTATAGTTGTGCATGTGATTTGCACAATCAGTGGGATTGAGTTGCCAATGAGGATTGCGTAGTGTCACACAAGGGAAATATGAGTTTGGAGATTCATTCTCGTTGTATTCTCTATGCAGGATTGCGCAGTGGAGGCAGGAAAGTAGCAGAGGTGATTTGAGCCAGTGATTGATTCAGATCTGTGTTATATTGTGTGTAACAGGTGGAGCTAGTATTGTACTGTGTACTGTTACATGATCTCAATCAATATAATATACATATAGTTGTGGGGTTTTTAGCTTTATGCTTTCCCCGGGTACATACTATGTTGATATGTGTGATTGATGCTTCAATGTGCGCATGTGTATGTTTCTGAATACTACTAAATTGATGATCAACGTAGAGGAGGTTATGTATTATGCATGATTCCACAAATAGTGTATAATTAGGATAATATCTGTGAATAAGTGTCATATTATTCTCGAAATTTCTACATGGTATCAGAGCTGGTTGATTTGTAGAAGAGATTTCTACAGGATATCAAAGAGAAGTTGATCATCGGATCTATTATTTAGAAAGTGTTTACATTTTATTTCTTCAGGCAGAGTTTGTAATCGAGCTAGGTAGCCTATGGATTCATCCTTCTTTTGGAAGGTGAGATATTCGGTGAATGCCCATACAGTCGATCTCTGTACAAGAAATACTTTGTTCTCACAAATTTTAGATCAGAAGTGGTTAAGTTTTAAGCTGGTGGAATTCGAATTCGCAACAGTGTTTTCTTGGTGTCAAAGTTGAAATGTCTTTCAACGGATTGCAATTGGAGTATGCCCTTGAGGGTAGCTCGAACTATATTGAATGGAAGGACAGGATGGAGGCAGTGTTAGATGATAATGGGTTGAAGGAGTTCATAGATGTAGATGTCCCAAAACCTACTGATGTTGCTCAAGTCGGGGATTGGCAAAAGAAGACAACAAAGTGTCGAAGGATTCTGTTGGAGGGCATGAGGGATCACATTGTGTCTAGCCTCCATGGAAAG
>APFE030311767.1:0-11476 GCA_000404065.3 Pinus taeda | reverse complement strand
TCCATGGAAAGGCTTCTCCATACTTGATGTGGAAAGCGTTGACAGATCTATTCCAAAGCAAGAGCGACCAGAGGAAGTTGGCGCTCAAGGATAAACTCAGAAACATAAAGTGTGAGAGAGGCGACAGTATGCCCAAGTATCTCATGAAGTTCACCCCCCAATGTTGGGATGAGCTGGGAAGTGTGGGGGTGACTGTCGATGATGAGGACTTGGTGAGCTTGGCTCTACTTGGTCTTCCGAAGAGTTGGCATTCCTATCAGGACTCTATCAATGGTCGAGAGAAATTGCTAGGATGGGAGAGACTTTGGTTGAATCTTATGCAAGAGGAGATCAGGCGGAATACCAGGGATGGATCTTCATCAAAGGCATCTGATGAAGAAAATCGTGCTTTGGCTGCCAAAGAAAAGAAGGGGAAGAACAAGAAAGCTTCTCATTCCAGTGCGAAAGGCAAGAAGTAGGACATATCCAAGGTGAAGTGCTTTCACTGTCACCAGCACAGACACTATGCCACAAATTGTTTGCAGAAGAAGAAAAATAAGCAAGCCATGGAAAATTTTAGGGGCTAATGTTCGCCCAATGGGCTAATTTTCCATGATTTTTCCAAAAAACGATTTGCCAATTTCCAATTTTTATAAAAGATGATTCGCCCAAATTTTAGAATCTAAAATTATTTTACCTTAAAAATCGCCAACATTATATAGTGGCTATATGATAAATCATTATAAATTTGAATAATTTTACAAATATATCATTGAAAAATTTATAGTTTGCATATTAGGGATTAGTGAGATTCGCCAATGTTTTAAACTTCAAGAAAATTTTACATCCTTAAAATTTTCCTTGAAGTAAGCTGCTAGATCTGCAGCGGGAGAGGCCTTAGCCTCATAGTTTGAGCTGGATTTTTCACTGATCGCATGCTTGGTATCAAGTGTGATGGGATCAGTATGGTTCTTGGACAGTGGTGCGTCTTTTCACATGATAGGAGATCGAGATTTGTTTTCTAATCTGGATGAGAAAGATCTTGGAGTGCACATCGATATGGGCGATGATGGTAGATACAGTGCCACCAGTATCGGTACCATTTCCTTTGAGAGGGAGTCTGGTAAACCCTTCGTATTGAAGGAAGTGATGCATGTTCTAGGATGAAGAAGAATCTTATCTCTGTGGCGATGTTAGAAGACAAGGGATATGATGTTGTTTTTAATGAGGGAAAGGCTTTCCTGCGCAGCAAGACAATTGGAGAAACCCGGAAGATAGGGGTTCGAGTCAAGAACCTTTATCAATTGCATGTAGATGGCTGCTCAGCAATGGCATGCAAGGCAGAAGGAGTGGTGAGCCAAGATGATGGTGAGTTGTGGCACCAGAGATTGGGCCACCTTCACCATGGAGCCTTGAAGATACTACAGAAAATTTCTATTGGGCTTCCTAAAGGCACTCTTGTGCAGCCAGATCAGTGCAAGGGGTGTATTTTGGGAAATTTTGTGAAAGCTACCTTTCATGAGAAGGATAGTCGCGCCACGATGATCCTTGAGAGAATTCACACAGACGTGTGTGGACCTTTCTCAGTTGCTTCGACAGCAAAGCACAGGTACTATCTGATCTTTGTTGATGATTTCTCTCGAGTGTGCTAGATCTTCTTCATGCAGAAGAAGAGCGAGACATACTAAAAGTTTTGTGATTTCAAAGAACTGGTCGAGAAGGAATCGAGGAAGAAGGTGAAGGCTCTTAGGAGCGACAATGGTGGTGAATTCATCTCTGACAAGTTCAAGGATTTCTGCAACGCAGAAGGGATTCGAAGAGAGCTCATAGCTCCCCATAACCCACAGCAGAACGAGGTTGCTGAGTGGAAGAACAGAACGATCATGGGTGTTTCATGGGTGATGTTGCATGATGAGAGCCTACCCCTTCACTTGTGGGCAGAGGCATGCAATACTGCAGTATATGTGCTGAACTGTTGTCCTCACAACATACTTGGCATGAGTACACCCGAGGAGGCTTATTCTAGTAAGAGGCCTGATATTTCCCATATGAGGATTTTTGGTTCTCCTGTTTACATGCATGTAATGAAGGATGCCAGGAAGAATTTGGAGCTGACCGCAGAGGTTGGGATATTTGTGGGGTACACTGATACGCCCCACAACTATCGTGTGTATTTTCTAGATAGTCGCAAGACTATTGTGCGACGAGATATAAAATTTCAGGAGGAGAAAGCCATAAAGTGTTCCCTTGAGAGGGAGCCACACTTGCATGCAGATGAGGAGCTATTAGTTCCTAAGGATGAGCTTCAGGATGTGGATCAGCCACAAAAGGAAGTTGATGGAGTGGAAGAGACCACTCATGCAACGCCAACCATCAGAGGGCAAAAGTGCACTACAGAAGCTGAGCGACTGGCTCAAGATGCAGAGAAGGTTGTAGGACCACCTACAACAGAGTGCAGGTAGAGACAGTCACCGGATCGATACACTGGATACATGGCTCTTGTGAGCAAATGTGTCGTGACGGAGCCATCCTCTTTCGAGGAATCTGTGGAGAAACCCGCATGGGTAGACGCCATGGTGGAAGGGTATGATTTGATTGTCAGAAATAGTGCATGGGAGATTGTCCCAAGATCGGAAGGGAAATTAGTGGTGGGTTCAAGATGGATCTACAAAGTGAAGCAGGCAGCTGACAGGAGTGTGGAGAAGTACAAGGCAAGATTTGTTGCCCGAGGCTTCTCACAGATAGAGGGGATCAATTATGAGGAGACCTTTGCACTTGTCGCAAGGTATTCTTCCATACAGATGATTCTTTCTCTCTCAGTGCAGATGGGGTGGCACATTCATCAGATGGATGTGAAGACTGCCTTCCTCAACAGAGGCATTTAGGAGGAAGTGTACATAGAGCAGCCCCAAGGTTTCAAGATCTTTAGCAGCGAGTCACATGTGTGCAGGCTCAAGAGAGTGATGTATGGGTTGAAACAAGCATCTCATGCTTGGTACACACGGATAGACAACTATTTCACCGGACTTGGATTATCCAAGAGTGAGGCAGATTCTGACCTATACTAGATTGTGGTGGAGGGTAAGTTGCTTATCATTGTACTGTATGTAGATGATTTGATTCTAACGGGAGATGAGCTGTTGAATACTTTCATGCAAGGAGGATCTTGCTCGGGAGTTTGAGATGAAGGACTTGGGCCTCCTTCATTATTTCTTGGGATTGGAAATTTGGCAGTGCAGTGATGGACTATTTGTTTCTTAGGGTAAGTATGCTCGGGAGATATTGGAGAAGTTCAACATGCATGGCTGCAAGCTTGTTGATACTACTCTTCCTGGAGGTTGGAGGAAGGAGGATTCTACTTCAGCGGAGGTAGTGGATGCCACTGTTTATCGAAAATTGGTGGGGTCACTTATGTATCTGGTCAATACATGACCCGATATATGCTATGCTATTAACCAACTTTCACAAGCTATGGTTAAGCCAACCAAGCTCTTCTGGAAGGCAGGAAAGCATGTATTGCATTATCTCAGAGGCACATCGGGATATGGATTGTGGTACAGACATGAGGATGAGGTGAGGCTATGTGGCTTCACGGATGCAGATTGGGCAGCAAGCCCAATGGACAGAAAGAGCACATCTGGAGGGATCTTCAGTATCAGATCAACATCAGTTTCTTGGTACAACAGGAAGTAGAGATCTGTGGCACTCAGTTTTGCAGAGGCCGAGTCTATGGCAGCAAGTTTGGTTGCATGTGAGGCTATATGGATGAGGAAGATCCTAGTCAGGTTATTTGGGTCTCATTTGGATCCTACTGTGATTTACTGTGATAACCAGAGTTGCAATAAACTCTCAACTAATCCTGTATTTCATGATAGATCCAAACACATCGACATCAGGTACCATCATATTAGAGATTGTGTGTAGCGGAGAATCATGTTACTTTCATATATTCCCATGGAGGATCAAGATACTGATATCTTGATGAAGGCGCTCACCAGGAACAAATTCGAATACCACAGAGATAAGATAGGGGTTGCAGATAATCCATATCTTGTTGAGAGGGAGTGTTGAAAATGCAACAAGATGATGGAGCTTAGTGAAAAGAAGTCGCCTTCACTAAGTGGGCTCACAGGCTATTTTTGGCGCAAAGTCTATTTTTAGACATATGGATCATGGTCTATGAGTTGCAGGATGCTATTTGTGGATGATTGGTAAAGTTGATAAAAATAGATGGACCTCTATTTTTAGACATATGGGTGGAGTCTATTTTTAGACCGTCGGGCTAAAAATAGAACAGTTGAATATTATTAGCTCTTAATAATATTTGGACTATAAACATTATCTTATTCTCTTGGAGCACTTTAGTTCGAGCTATGGATGTGGCACATGCAACTTCCAGAAGGAAATACGCTTTTCTTGTGGGCTAACTTGAGCTATTGCATGGAGGACTTTAGTTAGGACTTCAGTGATTGAGTTCTGTGGAGTTGGATCAGGAGTTGATGGAGTTGTGTTCAGTGTGACTTAGTTGAACTAGTTGTAGTTAGTCTAACTGGAAAATAGACTAATGTTGAGTGATGTGAATTAGTTATTAATTAATTCACTAATATTAACTCATAAAGCAACTAAAGAATACATCAGTTAACTCAGTGCATGGATAGTTTAGTGGAGACAAGTGTTAGAGGTGAGTGAAAGGGCAAGACAGTTGTCAGTTGTGACTATAGTTGTGCATGTGATTTGCACAATCAGTGGGATTGAGTTGCCAATGAGGATTACGTAGCGTCACACAAGGGAAATACAAGTTTGGAGATTCATTCTCATTGTATTCTCTATGCAGGATTGTGCAATGGAGGCAGGCAAGCAGCATAGGTGATTTGAGCCAGTGATTGATTCAGATCTGTGCTGTATTGTGTGTAACAAGTGGAGCTAGTATTGTACTGTGTACTGTTACATGATCTCAATCAATATAATATACAGATATTTGTGGGGTTTTCAGCTTTATGCTTTCCCCAGATACATACTGTGTTGATATGTGTGATTGATGCTTCAATGTGCGCATGTGTATGTTTTTGAATACTGCTAAATTGATGATGAACGTAGAGGAGGTCATGTATTATGCATGATTCCGCAAATAGTGTATAATTAGGATAATCTCTGTGAACAAGTATCATATTATTCTCGAAATTTCTACATCGGGCCCCATTGAAAAACCCTCCCTGATACCCTTTCATTTTCATTTGATAAACTATAGTTTATTTTATTAAACCCCCGTGGTAATATCTTCCCGGGTCCCACATTTTCTTAACCCCCATCGCATATATTAATTCTCGTATTTTTTTTTAATTAACTATGTTACATTTTAATTAACCTGACCCCACACCCCGACTCATCCCTCACAACTCCGCCACTCGATAACCCTCCAATCACCCACCTCCAGATCCAACGACCTGCATTCCATATCGCATGCTCTGTCGTCCGAATTTTAACATCACAAAATTATGCAAGATAAGTGTTTTTCCCAGCCTGCCTTTTTTCTACATGACAGTCCCACGTTATATCACATCCTCCAAAATAATACCACCATACCACTTTTGAGCGTGTGATAAACCACCTTACCGCCTCCTCACGTCAGATGAAACTACCCTGCTATTTAAATTTAACTCCACGCCTAAAGATTAATCACTGTTGGTTAAAAACGAAAGAATTCACCCTTTCCAATATTTTCACTATCGGTTGAGGATTACAGAAAAGAACCTATGTTTACCTATTCTAAAGTGCCAGAATATCTGCTGAATTATTTTAAGCCATTTACAACCAGAATTCAAGCTTTACTACCAGAAGATGTTGTCGACTTCGATTTGAAGTAGTATAAAGACCATTGAAGCCTCAGAAAGCCTCTACTACCCCTAAAGAACCCTTCTGCATACCAAAGATTCGTTTTCAAGTTATTCCTGAAGTACCAAAGGCTTATACTTAAGATTTTCACATCATTTCTAATAGGTTAATCAATTGAACACATTTAAAAGCATTGTTGACCTAATGATAGCCGCCGTTGCATCCAAAACCATTTTTGCAGACTGTATTCATCTTTTCACACTATTCCAAAGGTCCTAAGCCTACTTCTTAAGCCAGATAGTGATAAATTGAATAAAATAAACAAATCTATGGCTTCTCAAAGCATTTTGAATGCAAAACCCCTGCAAAATCCTCACCTAGATATTGACCACCTCCCATTTGCCGATAGAGATTTCTAGATCAAAGACACAGCCTCCCCTAACAATCTGTTAAAATTCCACTGTTGGAGAAAAGATAAATTCCTTAACCAAAATGATGATATTCAACTATGGGAAAATTTACCCAAATACTTGTTCCCACAGGTATACCAGCTCCCTGAAATCATGCACCTATGCCAAATTTTCTATTTCCCAAGTCAAATAGCCATAGTTTCTCCTAACCAACAAATTTTCTTCACAATCACTGCAATATCAATAGATGAAATTTTGCAGATCCAACCAAAGCCTAATGAAGCCCTATTTTCTATTTAAATCCTAATTGATCTGTACCTAAAGCTGGACCTTCCCAAGAGATCCCAAATTTTTCATACTTTCCTCCTAGAAAAAGCTCAAGTTCCTACAGACAACCCTCCATATTTTGCACCATTTTCTCCAAGAGAACCAAATAGATTGTAACCATGTTGTCCTGTATTCTAGGATATATAACTGATGAACATGTCGATGAACCTAGACTTGGTTTCATTTCTATTTTTTGCCTAGGCAACCCTCTAGCTACAGTTTTCAATTTTGCCCAATTCTTAGCAGACATAATCCATGATCAATTGATCAGATTTCCAAATGAAAGAGTAATCAAATACTCTTCAGTATCATTCCATATGTTTCTATATTTCCAATCAAAAAGGTTTACAGTTAACATCCAAAAACTGGACATTAAGAGAAATCCTAGATCTGTTATCTTTTGGACACTCTTGATCCAAAAATACTCCACTGGTTTCAGCTAAAAGGATTTCATTGATTCATTTGTTCACCTAGTCGTTAACATGCTAAGCAGTAGCAATCAACCCAGGGTCAATGATGAAATAAAAAAAGTCTTAGAGTTGTCAAAACACATCAGAACAAGAGACTGGCATTTATACCAGAACTACACTAAAATTAGGGTGTATGGATGTCAACTCACTCCATCTAAGTTGCCCAAATATATCCCCGTGAGGATATTTGCACTAGAATATATCAGACAGATCATAAATTCAGATGATGTTAATTTTTTATCAGCCAAGAAGAAA
This sequence comes from Pinus taeda, assembly GCA_000404065.3. Taxonomy (NCBI): domain Eukaryota; kingdom Viridiplantae; phylum Streptophyta; class Pinopsida; order Pinales; family Pinaceae; genus Pinus; species Pinus taeda. Next base: position 4,203 of record APFE030311767.1, on the reverse strand, counting down.
ACACAGTGTAAAATCAAGAAACAACTTGGTCCTTTTATCTGTAATAATAGAGATGTTGGAGAGGAAGCTTAAAGATGTTTACAAGAAATGAAGTTCAGTGATAGTTTCAAATGACAATATGATCCTTTGGGTGTCATAAAAAAAATGAGACTCAAGTTTAAATTGAGCCCTTTTATGCATGAGTCCAAGCCAGAGATTGAAAGATATGCCAACCAGTCAGAGTGGTTGGAAAACACCCTACTAGATATGGAGGAGCTGGTGGATACTAGTTCCATTCTACATACTCCAACCCTATAGGAACGAAATGCAAAAATGACTAGAGAAGAAGATTCTTGCTCAAACAAAGATACAACAGATAACAAATTTGAAATGATGTATAGAAAAATAACAAAGTTGAATCGAGTAAATGAGCAAGAAGAAGTAATTGATACAATTGAGATCATTGATACAGACACTGCAATTAAAGAAAATTCACTTCCATCGGTTTTAAAGGAAACTCATTAGCCTTCAACTTCTAGTGCTCAGATCATCGAGAAGAAACATAGTTTTGAAGTCTCTTCTTCAAGTAAACCAATGGATAGAGAAATAAACATCAAAGAGAGATACAAATATATTAAGGCCAAAAATGAAGAAATAAAAACTGAAATATATTCACAGTACTTAAAGCAGACTCCTGGTAGCCATAACATATTACTTTCTGCATTTGATTATAAGATAGGAAAAATACAGATGATCTTTTTGCAGCCCACGGTACATCATCCTAAGTCATCAGTAGATTACAAAAAGACAGATTATGAGATTCCTACCAAAGATGTTCATCCTCTAGACCAGATATAATTTCATAAGCAAGCTGGAGAAATGCTATACTCAACTATCACCGACAAAGCTATGAATGTACAAAAACTACAAAATTCTCTAGAGAATATCAAAGCACAATTGAAACTAGAGAAGGCATCCTCACAAGCTAAATATAATAGGATTAAATCCCTTGAATATTTGGTTATTGAAGTGGGATATGATCCAAAGAATGTTAAAGGTGCAAAAGAACTCATTAAGAAAAAGAATGCAATCATTGTTGCATTGAAGAAGCAGCTAAAACTGCCTCCTACTGAACATCCATAGACCAAGGAAGTTCTAGAGAATCAAAACCAAAAAGATAAGATGATGAACCTCATCCTTCAGTTAACTACTCAATTAACGGAAATGGAAAATGAGATGGATAAGTTAGTACACGAGAAAAAGGCCAGTATGGAAGCAATTACTATCTCTACTATTCCTACAGTTACTATAGAAGTTCCTTCTACTTTAGCAGCTTCACTGGCCACAGTAGTTGCAATAGCTACAACACTTCCCACTACATCAGAAACTACATTAGTTACAAAATCTGTAAGAACCGAAAAAATTGAAATACAAAAACAGTAAAGAATTTAAATTAGGTACCTACCTGAACTGCCACCTGCATTGGTGTAGTTGATGATGCTGCGGCTACTCTGCTCCAATTATCAAGAGACCAATTCCACCCAGGCAGACTGAGTAGAGCCTGGCTGCTCAATCTAGTAAGCTTCTCACAGAAACTGACTGTCCCTCGTGCCCAAAACCTCAGAACACTCGAAGCTCTTCCAATGACTGGTTCTTCCTCCTGGTTTGTCCTCCTGGCTTTTCTCCTAGTTTTCTCCTGATTTTGTTTCCCCCTTCTCAGCCCATTATCTACGGTTTTTATAGCCTTGGGTTTGGCGGTGGCCGCCCTATTCACCAGCATTTCCACCATTTTCCATCGTGGTGACAACATTCCTTATGAACATGAGTCAAAATCCCATTACATGTGTTATGTTTAGGGTTTAGGTTAATTAAAATGTGATGGTCATATTAGATTATTTAGTTTTGCTATAAGGTTTGTTTAATATATTAATATAAATTTTATCTTAAAATTAAGTTCTATATATTTAATATAAAGTTAGAATTTTATAATTAATTATGATATTAATTCTTTATATTCTTATCTATATTATTAATATGATTTTCAATATTCTGGGTATATAATATATAATATATATATATATAAAATATATAAGTCCTCTTGATTCAACCATATATTACGCAATATTGATGAAGAAGTAGAACTTCTTTCCCCAGAAGCGTCAAGGTATTTAGCACTTATAATCAATTTAGTATAAAATACTAGTGCGGTGTATGTGACACATGCATATGTAGCTATCATATGCATGTACCGTATACCTGCTATTATGCTTGCGTTCTTTGTATTTATAGATGGGTTGTTACAGAATCATCTATAACAACAGCTCATTCTAGTGATGAAGCGTGTAAATTAATCAAAGCTATGCAGGATATGTCCATCCAAAAAAATGAAATAAATAGACTTAAAGATCAAATAAAAATTATAGAAGATGAAAAGAAGTTGGTACAAATCATGCATAAAAATGAAACACAAAAGTCAAACAAATTGACTAAAATAATACAGAAGTTAGAGTAAGAATTGACATTGAAAGAACCACTTTCCCAAGCAAAGCAACAACTGTGGGCCAATATCATTAACTCTGTTAATAATATTTGGCCATCCATCCAAGTCATCTTTGAGCAGAAGGATTGAATCAAGGAAGCAACTGAAGCTATTCAAAAAGTTAAGGGAAAACTTGGTAAGAAGCTAGAGGAGGCCAATGAAATCATTAAGTTTCTTAATTCCAAGAACAAATAGGAGTTGGAAGAGATTGGCGTAAGTGACAAGACTGAAACAATTCTTCAAGTGAAAAAGGTAATTTCTAAGAGGAACTTGATGGTACAACTTCAAGACAAGTGTCAAAACATGGAGCTTGCAATAACCATATTTATGGTGAAATTTGATCTTTTGAGGCAGAAAGGTCTACCTAATCTATTGGTTATTAATGACAGATTGACGAAGCATGAAGACTATGATAAGAAAATCAAAGAAGTGGCAAAGGAACAAGCAAACAATTTAGCCATGAAAGGAATTCCAACAGGAAAAGTGCTCTATAAGACTTTTGAGAATCTCTTTTACCTCCAGCATGAGGTAAAATATCTCTTTATCAACAAACCTACATTTGCAAAATGCATAGAGGTTGATGAAATCTTCAGAAGAATGCAAAGATTAAATTCCAGATGCAGAGTCTGGGGAAAAGTTGAATGATTTGCTGTGAAAATGAAAGGCAAAATAGTGAAAACAGAGTAGTCAAGAGCAGTCAAGGTAAAATAGTAAAGAGTAATAGATCAGTTAAGTTAAAGAGTATCAGATGAAAGACATAGTTTAAAAGTCAAAAACAAAGTTTGAAGATAAATCCAACGTAAAAGGAACTCATAATCTTAAAAAACAGCCAACGTAGAGAAAAAAAAAAGAGAGAAAGAAACACAAGATCAAAACAACAAACAACAAAATCAATCAAAGCAAGGACAATTAGCCTTTAGTCTCCTAGGTGTCTCTATCTTCTTGCATGAATATATTTCTTTTTCCTTGAATAATCCCTAAATCAGTTTACGATATTTTGAAATAGTTTTGTGTATAAATACTTCATAATTTGAAGTATTGTGGGGTGGATTGCCGAACCTTTCTATGGTTTTATTGATCTGAAACCTAAGGGTTTATTGTAACATTTTCAAGTCAATAGATTGGGCTGAGTAATAAAAGCATTGCATTACAGGATTCATGTGTTGGGCCACTTCAATGAAGTATCTTTCATTTGTTAAATTGTTATTTTCTTAAGTATTTCACATACTTAAATGTTTTCCAAATTTGGATGTAATAACTGGAATATTATTACAACATTTGTTTAAGTACACTCTGTCTTGAACAATCATTCATCTTGATGTTTTCTTCTGATATCTAGAGTAGGGAATTCTTCATTTCTCCCTAGTTTCGGCTGACTTCTTTCTTTTCCCTCATTATCCAGTTTGAGGAATCCTTAACTACTCCTTGATCCTGATTAAAAACCACTTCACCATCCAACCTAAAAGATCTAAACTTACTCAGCTACCTTTCCTTGTGGACATTATATTTAGAACTTGATTCAGTCCCGTTTTCTTGACATTTTGACCCCATAGCCCAATGGTAAAATGCATTCATCTATCCAATTAGTGATTCCACCACCGAATCAAATCAAAACCCAATCAAGCTTAAATAGCTAGCCTAAAATCAATTAATTCAACAAAGTTAAATTATTAAGAGAGAGCCCT
>APFE030311765.1:0-33484 GCA_000404065.3 Pinus taeda | reverse complement strand
ATACTATATATATATATAATTAAGTTCTAAGGCTTGAAAATGTATAACTTATGATTCAGGTTATCTATGCTATGCATTATACATTATGGAGTGAATTGTGTATACTGAGGCTTGTATTACATAATATATATGTCATCATTCATTTGAATTTTCTTGTAGGATTATAAAACTGATATATTGCAATGCTAGCTACAATCTATTTATGCTAACGATTCCATTAATGCTTGTAGGAAGTCATCAAAGTACTGAAATTCTGAATGGATAATCTCATCATGTTGAATGGCCATGATTGATTATTTCCTCTGAGTTGTAATGTATGTATATGAAATGTTGAAGGGTTTATTCAAGTTGTAGTAAGTAAGGCTATTAATGGAACCTAACGGTCCACATCATGGATCAACTAAAGCATAGTAGGCAGTTAGTGGTGTGGTGCCTAGGGGGTATGTGACAAATAAATTTAATGAAAGTAACTTAATAATAATAACAATATATCATCTTTTAAATTCTACCAATTGAACTTTGGTGAGGAGGATCAACCACTAAATATTAAAACCAAAATGAACCTATATATATATATATATATTCATCATCTTCATTTTAATTTAATTATTTTTAAAACCATATTAACTTAATAACTAAGAGATTTGGATCTCTGCTATTTTTTTCGTTCATCCTACTACCTAAATGAATTTAAAGTTAGGATAGATTATGTTAATTTTATTATATGGAATCCTAACATAATGAATTTTTTTTAGAAAATTAATTTTAAGCTAATCACATAAATAAAGCATAATATTAGAAATACAATTAAGTGTTCAATGATTTACACCTTAAGTGTGTGTTAAGTAACTCTAATGATGTATTAATATCCCATCCTGAAATAATATGTTTCAATAATTCGTTTATATGTTTAGCCCATTATCATCTCATATATATAAGTCACTTTTAATGATAATATATAAGTTTTACATTTTCAATAAAATATATTATCACATGATGACAATATCTTAAATGGCAATGTGAATTAATGCTCTTAGGAAAAATAAAGTTCCCAAAGTCCAACATGAATCAATGACACATCTATAATTTTTTCTAATAAATTAGCTAATATAGGAAACAAATTTTATAGTTGGATTTGAGAGTTATATAGAATACAATTTAATCGATAACAATATTTAGAATTGGCTCACATTCATTTTGAATCTCATGTTAATCTAATTCGTCATCCAAAAGTTTTTTTTATAGACTATCAAAAAGTTTTTTATAACCTAGAACAAGAAAATATGAGAAATAGACATGGTGCAGACAAAACAGTTCGTATATTGTTCATTTCGAAGGAAAATTACAAGCCACATAAATAGTGCTCATGAAATCAAACAAATTCCAAACAAGGAGAATATTGTTGAGAAAATCTCTCAACAAAACTCCAACAACCAACAACTCAATCCTACTTATCTACTAATGTAAGCATAATTCCAAGACCTACCTTTAAGGATTACATTTACATCATTACAAAGATTAATACAAAAATGACAATTTACTATTCACATGTCACATATGTCTGACTGGTCTTCCTCAACATTTATACCAACTTTGAATTCTCCCAAACAATTCTCTTTCCCCCACCATAATTTTCAAGCTTCTCATTCAACTCATTTAAGATATAGTTGCCTCTAACCATCTTCAATGAAGTTTTTATAACTGACACTTCTAAATATCCCGAAGGACAATCTCAGACTATATGTAGCAGTCAATTATGCAACAAATATTTTTACACGCATGGATCTCATAACATAAGCTGTAATTGATTCTCTTAAACCCCGAATCAAAACAAGAACCATAAATATATAGCAAATTTATACAATTAACTTAATGATGCATTCTTTCAGCACCGAAGAATGTCGAGGAACACTAATTTAATTATATTCGTGTCTTCATGAATCGATTTTTCAATTCTTACCAACAAAAAAATAACTTAACAAATAGGAAAAAGCAAAAACCATAACAACAAAACCAATCACATTCCATAATGACATGTCTATTCCACTTTGTGGACTTTGAACAATTCTCTTAAAGACTAGTTCTTCCATACTATGTAGTTGAATAAAATTGATTGAAAATCTAATGTTAATGAATAGTCATGCTCACAACATTCAGAAGGAAACTAAACAGAGAATTACACCAACAAATCCAAACCAACACCCCAAATATGAGAATAATATAACAACTCTTCTACTAAAAACAATTCATAATTGAAAGTCAACATTGACATGTAGCATCTTAGATTTCTTCCTTCCATGACCACAAAAAACTATTTAAATCTAACATATTGACAAGCGCTCCCTTTTTGCCAAATTCAAGTATAGCGTAAACAATAAGTCAAGTAGTAATATTTTTTGAGCTTCTCGAGGCTTTTGTTGAAGCATCATGCCCCACTTCAAGTATCTTCAATGGTGATATCAAATCCTCCAACCTAGTTCTTAAAATTGTAAATCACAACAATTTGATATTGGTGGAGAATTATTCAAATCTAACAACACAGATGGATGAATCTCACATCTACCCTCGAAACATTCGATAGCTCCTAGGGAATCATCTAATTTCCATGATCTAATCATAACTTTGGAGATGAATGAATAAATATCAAAGTTTTGAACCACAAATGCACCTGATCTCAACTTTATTCAACAATTCATATTTCGCATCTTTGTCCATTGACCCCTATGCAGGAAATGACTCTCTCCTATGTCGTAGGAATTCATAATATTCTCCAACCTCTTCGGATGTACAATTCTCATTGAAAAGTTCTACATTCAACTTCACACAACTCGAGCTGAGAACTGCATCGCACTATCATTGTAATGGCCACCCCTTATGTTCTACATCTACTCCTCTGGCTAGACAATAAAGGTTGGATAAACACACAACAATGTCACTCATAGCTGAAACTAAACAATAAACACATATTTAACTAATTTAAATTTTGTTTATGTACCTACTATCAACCCTCACATGTTTTCCATCTCCCTTGGCCCTCCCATAAGGGATTGAATCCAATAGAGGCTTTAATACTAATAAATAAATATGGGGAATAGACATAGTGCACACAAAATAATTTGTATATTGTTCATTTCAAAACAAAGTTATAAGCCACATAAATAGTGTTCATGAGATCCAACAAATTCTAAACAAGGAGAATATTGTTGAGAAAATATCTCAACAAAAATCCAACAACCAACAACTCAATCCTACCTATTTAATAATGTGATAATTATTCCAAGTCTAGAATCATATGAACTAATCAATGGGTAAAGACTAGAATATTATTTCACCTTCATATTAATTCGCATAATACAATAATTCCATCTTATTTAGTATTGTGTTAGAAAGAAGAAGAGATTTGGAAAGACCCTTTTCTAAATTTTAAACGCCTTTGAACCAAAATTCATATACGCCCCAATATCTAAAAGAAATTGTAGTGGAGACATGAGTATTATTAGTTGTTGAGAAAATATAAATTTTGAAGCAATTGAAAATTGAAGATTACATTTGCTAATATTTTTTCAAACTTCTAATCAAAGAATTTGGTTTCAAATATTCAAAATCTCACCCCTTCCTCTGAAGAGCTTTAAGTATATTTCATAATTAAATCGTATATTTCCATAATTATATTTATATGTATATTCAATTTCATAATATTTTCAAATATGTAAGTACTCCTCTCACAAGCACTCCTTGAATGTGTAGACAAGCGTAGAAATTCATGATAAACAATATAAAAAAATCTAAAAATGACATCAATGTCCTTATGATATCAAACAAAACATAAAAATATATCTAATAAACTGAAAAAGGCATCTACAAACTGCTTGAAAACATATAAGAATGTTTTTTTAAGAAAATGATATCATCGTTTTGACTTTATTATGGTTAATATAAATGGTTAATAACATATCTAAATAATGACTCTTAATGCACAAAAGTTTATGGCTAAAAAGGTTATCCAATTAAAACGGTGTCCATTTCTAACATTTTCTCTTTTACATCATTTTACATTCCCAAAAAAATTTAGATATAGAAGTTATAGTTTTTTTTTTTAAATTAATCTAGAGTGTGAATTCTCAATGAACTAGAAGAGAAATTTGTGGATATTTTTATATAAGTTCTATAAACAACTACAATTTTATTTGTGGTATGTTAGATACAAAATTTTAAGATAGGTATAATGTTATATATTGAAAAATTCCTAGATAATATTTAGGTTGGAGAATTTGAAACATAGGTTAACTATTACTGGTAATTAAGGAAAGTAAATATTATTTTTTTCTTGGATTGGAATATACCTTGTCAACTATCTGTATATTAAGAATCCCAACTGTTGGCATTGGCACCTTTTCGACTCATTAAATTTTCCCACACTATTTCCTCATTATCTAGATGGACAATTGTAGTAAATAGTAGCCATAGTTGTATCCAATAACAACAATGTTTTAATGAATTTAGTGATTCGAAGCTAGCCCATTTGGTTTTTGGTCTATATATGGTACATGAATAGAATTTAAAAATGATACCTTTTCAACATAATTAATAGAACATAGCTACATAAATTCCATTGGTGTCATGGAAGGATTTAAACACATCTTCAAAAGAATTTTTTCGTCATCATTTATTATTTATTGAAATTAATGACACAAATAATTTTCCTTCGATATATACCTCAACAACTTTGAAATTCGTTACTATAGTCATACATAATGGAAAGTGGATAAGGAATGATATTATAAATGTTCATATATTTTTAAATGTTGACTATATAAACATAACCATGACTAGAGTATCAACCACACCCACTTGTAAGATTATTATTTTTTTAATTCAAACAAAAACTTCTATTAACATCAACAAATTAGCTTACAATATTAAAACCAATACAACTATTTCATAATTTCTATAAAGGGATTAATTGCAACATGTCTCTTGAGAATCGAGCACATATGACTCAAGAAACAAATTATTCACCTAACCACTCGAGCTAAGATATTTTTACCCACCTACGATATTCTTACCAATGCTTCTAATACACATTTTTCTCATCAAAAGTGGATATGCACATTTATAAAAATGAAATAATTACATTATGTCACCAATTATACTTAAGATATTCTGAAGCCATCTACATAACCAAATAATTATGTTAACACCACACAAGCTCTGAAACTTTTTTCCTATTAAAGAGAACAATATTGTATGTTGAATTTTCAATGAATTTAGTGATGCTACTATAGTCCATTCTCTAGTACACAGATATGATCATTACATGTTTATGGAAAAGGAGATTATGTTTTCCCATATATACATGACAACCCACACACACACACACATGTGTGTGTGTGTGTGTGTGTGAACAATCAATTATGAGTTAGCTTTTCCCCATATAAAACATGTTTTCATTTCATAGATATACCTATAGTACATAAGGTTTATTTTCAAAAAATGATCAAACATTGTGAAATAGGAAACTAATGATTTCTAAATTAAAATATGAAAACCCTAATATACATAATTCAAAATTTCTATTTAATTAAAAACCAACCTCGTATTTCCAAACATATTGATAATCTTTAGGTCAAGGCCTTTCTACATGTCAAGATAATAGTAAAAGTATTTACAATCTCCCTACCATATGGAGCTACAAAGTTAAATATCTTCTAATCTATAATTTTTAGGAAAAGGAGACAAATATTTATTGTAATATAAAATGTACAACTTACAATGTTGGTATCCTTTTAAAGTGGAAAATTTATTGTTGAATAAATAAACCAACATTTTTATCAAGTTACATTTACATTCACATCCTTGTACCTTCTTCACAAAACTAACTTTCCTTATTTAAAATTTTCACATAAGCTCCACAACTTGGGCCCATGGTATTCTAAAGCTTAGCCAATCATCTTAGAGTTTTTTCCATTTGTGCTACTAGGTAAAAGGATTGGCCAAAAAATAGCATATACTAGGTGGGAAAAATGCTAGTGAATTATTAGGCCACATTTATTTCTTTTGCATGTTTATATGGTGTCCACTTTAAATTTTGGTCTATAGAGAGATGAATAGAATTTCAAAGTAATATCTTTTCAAAATATTTTAATACCACAAAGATACACAAATTCCATTGTGGTGATGGACAGATTTAAACACATTTGTAGAAAAATATTGGTAAATAAAAGGATTTTCCTTGCCATTATTTATGATTTTCTTGAGATTAATATGACACCAAGAACTCTCCTTTGATATTTAACTCAAAAACATTAAATTCCTTACTATAATCATAAATCATGGCAAGTGAAAAATAAATGATATTGTAAATTTTCATATGTTTTTAAATGACTGCTACATAAACTTAATCATTAGTAGAGGATCAATGAAATCGCCTTGTAAGAATTTTTTCTTTTTTACTTAAACCAAAACAAAATTAGAAAATCAAGAACTTAAAAATATTTTCTTATGTTGGTACACACGATAGAACTATTTCAAAAATTCTACAAAAAATCTAATTACAACATGTCTCGAGAGAATTGAAAGCGCTAATCTTGAGAAAAAAATGGTTCACCTAACTAGTTGAGCTAGGATCATTTGACACACTTTTCATATTATTTTTTTCTTGATATTCATATGACACTAAGAAATGGCATTCGATATCCACCTCAACAACTTCTAATTCCTTACTATAGTAATAGATCATAGCAAGTGGAAAATAAACTTTATTATAAATGTTCATATGTTTTTTTTTGTGCACTACATACACTGAATGATCACTAGATGACCAACCAAATCCACTTGTAAGATTTTTCTCTTCTCTTTCTTAAACAAAACCAAAATTAGGGAATCAATAACTTTGAAATATTAGCTTCGTCTATTACACAAGATAGAAATATTTCAAAAATTATACAAACAAACCAAGTAGAACATGCCTCTAGAGAATATAAGGCACTCTACTCAAGAAATCTATTGTTCACCTAACTACTTGAGCTAAGATCATTTGACCGAATTTTAATATTCTTTTTTCTTTCAACCAAGCAATTATGGAACTACCCAATAGAACTCATTTATACAACTTTATTTCACAATTTTCACATAATAGAGAATGTATCTAGAGATTTGAACCCACCACAACCAGAAACACAATATACGTCTCTGTCTCTTGAAGTATATTCCTTCCACACCCGATTTCCATACTCTTACCAATCTTTTGATACATACTTATAAAAAAATAGATATAAAAATTTACTAAAGAAATGATGGTATCACATTTGGTCACCAATTTTACTTTAGATAAGCTTAAGCCAACAACACAACCAAATAATTATTTTAAAAATATACAAGCTCCATAACTTTTCACCTATTAAAGATAGAAATATTATATTGTAAAATTTCAATGACTTTAGTGATTCCATGGTAGCCCATTTTCTACTACAAATATTCAATCATTAATGCTCATAGAAAAAGTTATTATGTTTTCCTTAAATAAATAATTATAAATTTTCTAAAATGTATATTCTGCAATGAGAGCGGCCATATATAGCTTATATCTTGGAAATTAGGAAAATTTAACATTTGTCTCATATACATAGTGTTAAAGTTAGCATATTTAAATTATATTATACAAATTATTATTATTATTATTATTATACAAAATAATAATACATAATAATAAAATTAATGCAAATAAATTAATAACAATAATTATAATAATATTATAACATCTTGTCACTTATAACAATTGAACTTTAGTAAGGAGGATCAACCACCCAAAATAAATTGAAATGACTACACACACATATAATTAATATAATTTCATCATATATGTTTTTATTTATGTATTTTCATAACCATATTAAACTAAGAACTAATTTTTGGCTCATATTACTACCTAAGTGAACTTAAAGTTAAGATGAATTTATGTTAATTTTATTATATGACATCCTAACATAATGAAAAAAAATTGAGAAAATTAACTTTAAGTTAATAACATAACAAAAGGATAATTTTAGAAATACAATTATGTGTTCAATGATTTACAACTTAAGTGTGTGTTTAGTAACTCTAATGATGTAGTAATATCCCATCCTCCAATAATATGTTTGGATAATTAGTTTTATAGGTATCCCATTATCATATGTGTGTGTGTGTGTGTGTGTGTATAGACACACACACACACACATATATGTATATGTATATGTATACATACATAAATACATAGAGACAGACATACATAGATAGATACATACTACATACATATACATATACATATACACATACATATATATAGTCACTTTTAATGATGATATATAAGTTTTACATTTTTAATAAAAGATATTATCACGTGATGACAATATCTTAAACGAGAATGTGAATTAATGCTCTTAGGAAAAGTAAGGCTCCCAAGACTCGAGTATGAATCAATGATACATCTATAATTTTTTTCTAAGAAATGAGCTAATATAGGAAACAAATTTTATGTTTTGATTTGAGAGCTATCTAGAAGAACATTTAATTCATAACAATATTTAGGATTAGGTCACATTCATTTTTAATCTCGTGTTAATCTAATTCATCATCCAATTTTTTTTATTGCTTATCAAAAAGTTTTTATAACCTAGAACAAGGAAATATGAGGAATAGATATAGTGCACACAAAAAAAATCTTATATTGTTCATTTCCAAGGCAAATTAAAGTCTAGAGAAATAGTGCCCATGAAATCCAACAGATTCCAAACAAGGAGAATATTGTTCAGAAAATATCTCAACAAAACTCCAACAACCAACAACTCAATCATACCTATTTACTAATGTAAGCATATTCCAAATCCCCCATTTAATGATTACATTTAAATCATTATAAATATTAATATAAAATTGACAATTTACAATTAACATGTCACATCTGTCTCACTTGTCTTCCTCGACATTTATACCCACTCTGACATCTCTCGGACAACGCCCTTTCCACCACCACAATTTTCAAGCTTCTCATTCAACTCATTTAAGACATAATTGTCTCTAACCATCTTAATGAAATTTTTATAATTTATGCTTCTAAATCTCCCGAAGGACAATCTCGATATTGGACTTTATCTAGTAGTTAATTATGCAATTAACCTTTGTACACAAATGGATCTCATTACAATACTTGTAATTATTTTCTCTTGAACCCCAAAGCACAAAAGGAACCACCAATATATAACAAATTCTTACAATTAACTTAGGGATGTGTTCTATGGACACTGAAGAACATTGAGAACCATTAATTTAATTGTATTCCTCTATCCATCAATTTATTTTGAACTTTTTAGAAAAAACGAAACAACCTAACAAATAGGACAAAAGAAAAACCCATAACAACAAATCTAATGACATTCCATAATGACTCTTGCCTATTCCACTCTGTGCAATTTGAACAATGCTCTTCAAACCTAGTTCCTCTATAATTTGTAGTTAAAGATAATTGATTGAAAAAATAATGTCGATGAATATTCACACTCACAAAATTTATAAGGAACTAAAGGGGGATTACACCAACGAATCCAAACCAACTCCCTAGATGTGCAAAAAATATAGAAGCTCTTCTACTAAAAACAATTCATAATTGAAATTCAGCATTGAGATGCAACGTCTTCGATTTCATGCTTCCATGACCACAAAAAACTCCATAAATCCAACATATTAACAAGCACCCCCTTTCTGCCAAATTCAAGTGGAGTGTAACCAATAAGTCGAGTCATAATATTTTTGGAGATTCTTAGGGCTTTGTTGAAGCATCATGCTCCACTACGGTTATCTTCAACAGTGGTACCAAAATCTCCAACTCAATTCCTAAATCTATAAATTGCAACAACTTCATATTGTTGGAGAATTGTTCAAATATCGCAGCACACATAGATGAAACTCACTTCTTCTCTTGAAACATTTGATGCCTCTTGGGGAATCAAATGATTTCCTTGATCTGATCATCATTTTGTAGATGAATGAACAACTTTCAAAGTTTTGAACGACAAATGCACCTGATCTCATATTTATTCAATAATTCATAGTTTTCCTCTATGTCCATTATCTGTAATACATATGTGGTACTACAATCTTCCAGGTGACCATTGATTTCATTCACAATACTTCATTATATAACAAACAATTTAACTCAACAAATTCAAAAATTAGTTAACCGTGGAAAAATAAGTCAGGGGCATCATGATTTAGAGTTCAAACAGGTTCAGAAAGCTTCAAATGATGGTCAACAACACTCAAACTCCTAGTTTCTCTCTTCAGGTTAGCATGGAATCTCCTAGATCTATGACTACATCAAGAGTAGAAACCCTAATTTCTGTAAGGGCTTCAAATCTAAAACTCTGCTGCAGATCAATATTGTTAGATGCACATAAATTATACTTCAACGACATAGAATACAAATAATAATATGAGTAGGAGTCTTGAAAAGATATTCTCCCTCTGATTGGGGATCAACTTCATATATCTTCATTCATGTCATCAATCTGTCTCTACTAGAGTCATAAAACAATAGATATGTTATATCATAAACATATGTCTACGAGCATCAATCTTTCATGAACGGTTAGACTCAAAGTAGCGGATAGATCTCAAAGATTAACACAATAACATTTTCTATCAAGTGACTCCATCAATTTAGGACATTCAATTTAACCATATGTTGTTATGACAAGGCCATAGGTAGTAAGAGATATGGAATATCAATCTTACACTTATACTCACATAAAGTTTATCATTCTTTTCATGACCAATGAGATCAGGTTAGGTAGTTCAATAAACGTTTATCGAAACAACAAGAGTGTCAATCACTCTTTCCATATGCTTTCATCATTCTTATCACAAGCACTACCAACAAACTCATGTATAGGAGACAATGAACTATCATTTTATACGAAATCCATCATGACAAGTATCAAGAGTATCATTTTCTAGAGCCAAGGTGCTAGCCTTCTTTATAGGATCAATATATCCAACAGATAGATCATAGCTTGTTAGCCAAACATCATGTATATCAATGTATCAACATTAGATAGCCTCATCATACCTTAGGGCTAACCAAGCCAATAGTTGAAACATGACATACCATGCATACCTTGTGGTATTCAAATACGTGGGCACCTACTCATAGGTCACTTGAAGCATTTTTCCATATTTTCATCAAGTAACTCTTTGTCTCTTTCCATATATACATCTCAAAATGATCCTAAAGAAGAATCTACACATCTCATCTCATAAAGGAGGTTAGAAACACCCATATACTCAAATAAATATGCAGGAAGTACAAGCAATAAACATAATCATTAGATATAACAAGTAAGAAGCATCACAAGCAAATAAATACTTATCTTCAATGAGAGGTGATACTCACCCTCTTTAACCAATCTTCAAGAGCCATCAATGTCCAAAGTCAATATAGCAATTTTGTCTTCAAGTATCCAAACAAATATGTTAGGATTATCCCATCTAGGGCTTCATCAAATCTCCCACAAGTGCTTGATCATATTAACCATACTATATCTCATATAGTTTCCATAAACCAAGGTTCTCTCTCCAACCCTAACCTCATATAATTCATCAAACCCTAAAAATGAAGTTACCTAGGGTTTTATTCAAACCCTATAATTATTTTAGGTCTCCTCCATCCTCTTATTGCTTCCATCAATGGTGTCATCATCGGGGAGATCTCCATGTCTTTCCTTTAGCCCAAGTCTCATACCATGTAAATGTTTCATGGGGAAACATTGTTATTTTCTATGATAGTCACATTTCATCATTAATACATTAAGTTCACCCCCATATCATCATTACATTATTCAGATCTACACCATTATACATCAACATATGCAATTATATAGAAAGAAACAACATCACCATCATCATCAATGTAGCAGAATATAAATGGAATAGTAGAAGAAAGCATGCACACACATAGAGACACCACGACTGGTTGGAGACCAGAGAGAAACCCACTATCGGGAAAACCCTTGCAAATCTTCTTCTTCTTAGATCGTCATCAAGTGAATAGGAAAAGAGAGTACAATGATCCATAACTTTATCTATGTAGCAAAACAATAATGATATCTATGAAACATATCTAATCATGCTAGAATTCAAAACGCTCATACTGATGGTTGTAACATATTGTCACAAACTGATGTCAACTTATGTATATTGTTGTCAATGTGTCGAACACTAGTGAGAACTCTTGTTACTGTGAATGAGCCAAATACATATGTTTGTAGAAAAAACTAAAAAATTAGATCTACATATCTACATATATGTATACCAATAGAGAGAAACCTAGATCTACTAGATAAATAAAGTCACCTGAATCTAGGATGTCAAATATTAGAACTAAACTCTGGTCGCCCTCATCATGACTAGCTGTGTGCAACCGAAACACCTTGGTCACTCTCTCGGTCACTGTATGCAAGCAACTATGACTACACAGTAGCTCTCAAGAAGCCTTCATATTGGTGACTGCAGCATAATACTACTAAAACCAAAATTATCTCCCTTACTATTGTTGTGTGAGAAACCCTAATGTCCTGGTGACTCCCAGGACTACTCTATGTAAGCGACCAAGGACTAGAACCTTCTGGTTCACCTCTCAACACATAGTCACTCCCATAAGCCTTTGTGCCAACCTCCAAGGGTATATTTCACTTTGATAGGCTTATGTCCTAGCAACTAGGGACCAGAATACCCTATTCTGTGCCAGCGGCTGAGATCTAGAAGATCCTAACCCAGATTGACTATTTCGCCTATGATTTCAAACCCTTGAGCGAAATCATTCTGTTGAACCTATGCAAACCAAGACAAAAGAGAAGAGAATATGTGTCCAAATGATCTTGAGGTATATTCTATTTATAAGCTTTCCTGGTTCACTTGGGGTTAAGGTTGACCCAAGAAGTTACTCATGTGGTTAGGGCTGAACAATTCCATAATATATGTATGAATAAAATAATTCATAACTCAACTTCCACTTAACCAAATTAGGTGATGTTTTGGTCAATTTTGGTCCTATCTAAAAGAGGAATATAATGCAATCATTATATCACTCATTTGAGTTGTCCATGGTGCAATTTTACCGTGGTTGAAAAAATTAACACGTTTTAGAGGTTCGTAAAAGGCCTAGCTAGGAAAAGATATTTAAAGAGGCCTTAGTATGAAGGGAAGAAAATTAGGTGAGAAGTATCTCATTTGATCATGTAGGCCAAGAAAGATGTAGTCCTAAAGTAGCCCAAGTTAGAGGGATGAGTCAGGGTTGTTTTGACATGCCAAATTTTTTGCTATACCAACAAGGGTCACTAACCCGATCACAGGCCCCATTAGACCTTTTTTCATTTTGAATGGCTAGCTCCAACGGGTTTCAAGTGAACTCATAAACTATTAAATGTGTTGAAAGATTGCTTCTGGGAAGAAGAATTCAATTAAATCAACAAAATAAAACAGCTAACCTCTATGCATCAAATCATGTCTAAACTACTTAGGCTACTCTAATCTAGTCCTAACTATCCTAATCTATCCTACAGGAGCAAAACAAAAGGAAGTTAAACATCATATATAAATCCCAAGTCCAAACGAATCAATTATTGGTCCACATAAGAACAAGGTTGTATTAAATCCTAATCATAATGCAATTATTTATGCAGGAATATACATTCCTTTCCATACAAATAACACTTGTAAATGATGTTTAACAAAGTCTGGAATCAATAACCTTTCATGAATTATTAATGCTATTGAATTACATTCGAATAACCATGAATAAACATGAAATGCTAGTTATCAATATGCATAAATAAAATCACATTTGCTCTATACCAACAACAACATATTGATTCTAAACATATCAGAGAAAAGGGAACTAAATATAGAACAACAGGCTCCTTCTTGAACCAAAAAGATTTCTTTATTCACAATAAATCAAAACCGTTCTCTCCAAAAAAAATCCCTTCTCTCCTATATGGAGGTACTACTTATGCCTCAAGCCCTGGCACTTCATCTTCCCCCTCAATCTCTTCAATTCTCATTTTCTTTACAATATACAAATCAAAACCTGCTCAGGTAGCACAATCCATGTAATAGCTGACATGCGAAGGGTATATCTACTGGAGGGCTTTATTTCCTGGGGAATGAATCGATGTTTATTGAAAGAGAATGACTGTGTGTCATCTCTTCACACTTGTGTAGAGCAGACGCTATCCCAATTGAAAACACTGCACTCAACATCCCACATCTGGCATGACTGAATGTATGTTTGGGAGTAATGACATCCTGATAGATCATCGTTGTCATGAGTGCTTCTATTGAATATAGAGAGAACCTCCATCATGCAATATTGTGGTCCGTATTCCCTCTAGAAGAGTGTGTTTCCCGATGCTGACATCGGTGGAGTAGAGGTGTCATTTTGATTCAACTCACATTTATCCATTACCAGGACTGCTCGAATTTGCCTGCAAAATAATTCATATCATCTATGACTGTGAGAAATATGGCAAACATGCCTACAAAACATGAATCTTGCACTTATAACATCAAATGTGAAAGAATCCCCCCCTTCTTTTTAATTTATGCAATGATTAAGTCCCATGAATGTAAATCCGATTTGTATTGAAAATCATGGTCTAACACATAAAAATCCAGACTCGAAAGACTATAGTTGGGAACCTATACCCTATCGGGTCCGCCATATGGGATTTTCTATTAAAAACCATCACTATAGCATTTTTTGAATACACAGGAAACTACGTGAAAACCCGCAGCTGGGCCATATAGCCAGACTTCAAAAATTATATAACGAAGCCTATAATCATCGGCAGGTTCGCCATATGGTGTCGCACCTTATGCATGAGCACTAGACCCCGCCGATAGCGATTTGCGATGGGGGAGGGGTGAACCCGATAGCATATATATTTTGTTTAATTAGATCGGTAGGTCCTCCATATAGCATATCACAATATGCGCAGGCCTAGTGCCCTGCCGATTGCGATATGCGATGAGGTCCAAATGCAATGTATGTAAAATACGGTTAATCATGCCATCGGGTTCGGAAGGTAGTGGAGCAAGTTATATAAAAGCCTCGGACCCTGCCGATAGGAACATGCGATGGGGCTCTAGACCTGAAATATATGCATTTGGGTTAATACTGTCATCGAGTCCAGAAGATAACAGTGAACACTAAGTCTTATTTTTTATTGTGATAGGCGGAAAAGGGGATTTACACATGTTTTGAGAATTTCCACTATAAAGAGCTATGACGGGAATAATGATGCGATGGAAGGTTTTGTGGATTAAATATATCCTAATGAGCATATGAATGAAGGGATTAAACAAGGTTATATATGAATCATGCGAGGGATTTATTAAGGGGGCTTTAACCATTTTTGAATTGAATATTTGACTCCCTGGAGAGCTAAATCCCTCGGGTAAAACAAATCATTCGGAGAGATGCAAGATTAACTTCTAGGGGACCCATTCAAAATTGTTGCCAAGGCAAGTTTTGATAGGGTGGTGGTTGTGACCACAACAAATGGCAAACCAGTTATCTCTATTTCCAAGTAAACCTTGGATCAATAGAACATCAGGGTGTTAAGATAAACTTGAAATGTAAACTCTATAGATGGAAAAGCATGGGTTCCACCTCAACATTAATTGCTTCAAGTGGGATAGAGACAAATAGCTTCTACCAACTGATAGGGTTTTGAAATTCATTCTCTAATGGTAGTGTTATGGGGTTTATTGACCTTCCTTTACCTATTTCCCACTTTCAAAAATCATTTTTGGGCCATCATTGGTCTGTCAATACCTATTTAGGTCTGTACCTCAGCTCTTTATTGTTCATCACCCTTGATGTAGATATGTTTTATTCGCACATTATACAAGAATTTCAATGCTATATTTTCAAGTGATTGAATGGGGCGCAGCCATGGATCTTGCCATATTTTTAAATCACTTAAGCAAGGTTGGGCTTGCTATGTCAACTGGTACTCTAAGCCTAACAACAGTCCCTACTCTAACCGGCTTCCCAAACAACCTGTCCTTCCAAATTGGTATAAGTACTTGACATTCCATTTTCTTTTAAATGAGTCTATCCAGTTTTAGGCACAAGGACCAGATCACAATTGGATTTGCCACAGGGTATATGACAGTGAGCTTAGCCCATGAAAGGAGCTTTACTTGTAGATAACATGTATTGGACAATTTAGTGTGGTTGATGGGACCAATGGAGAATGACTGTAAACCATAAAGGCAAGTATAGGCTAGGTCTGAGTGGGATTTATTTAAAATGTAGCATTCCTCCTTGTCATTCCTGTTGCAGTTACATATTTTTTGTTTTATAAAGATGCCCCCACATGCTCCAGATATCCAATTTATCAACAGATCTCACTTAGTTCCTAATAGATGCCAGTAAGTGGCTTCAGTCTTAATTCCACCTTTGATTTACAAGTTCTCATGGGCTTATTGAAAATTTGTTTGGTTTGCAAGGTAATGATGAATTTAGAATCAATAGACTCAATAGCTAGTTAATGAGGAAAGTAAAGGCTAATGGTGGTGAATGAGTGTAATCTAAAAGGTAAAAGTGAGACTGGAGGACCAAAATCAGTTGGCTAAGGAGGACCGTAATTCAAAACAGAAGGAAAATGAACTTTGCAGAAAAACGAGAAAGTAAAAGGTGGGAATGTGACTAACTAATAGCAAAATAAAATAAATCCTAACCTACTTAGGAGGTAACCACCATGTGGTGGCTACTAGAAGTATCTTTTGAGATGTTGGCCATTAACAGGGAGTTTTTCAGTTTCTCCCTGTAAAGTTTTCAATTTGTAAGTTCCCTGACCAATTTTTTCCACAACTTGGAATTGGCCCAACCATAAGTGTTGGAATTTCATGTGTTTGCCTATTGACTCACTCAACTTGTCCCATTTCAGGACTAGCTCTCCTATTTGGAAGTCTTTATTTCCTGCTAGATGATGATCAAAGCATCTTTTTACAATCATTTGGTGATTCCTGAATTTATTTATGGCTTTATCTCTCAATTCCTCCAACCTCAACAGTTAGTTGATCCTCTCTTGAAGTAGGGTAGAGGGGGTTCCTCTTGAAGCATGGGAGAGTTGTAAAGAGGGAAGGGTAACTTTGGGAGGCAAGATGGGTTCCTGTGCATAGACAAGGAAGTATGGGGAGTTTCCTAAGGTCACTTTTGGGGTGACCCTATTGGCCCAAAGGGAATTTTTTAGAGCATTGTGCCAGTTCCTCTGGCTATCTATGACAGACTTATGGATTATGCATATGAGGTTCTTATTTGAGGACTCTGCAACTCCATTTCCCTGGAGGTAATAGTTTGTTGCATACCTTATGTGGATTGATTTATCAATAGAAAATTCAGTCAATTTCACTGATGAAAAGTAAGAAGCATTATCAAATATGAGAGCATCAGGGATGCCATACCTGTTGATAATGAATTTCTCAATGAATGATATTACCTCATCTTTGTTTAAATTTCGAAGCGAGACGGCTTCGGTCCATCTGGTGAAGTAGTCGCTCGATGTGAGTATGTACTTAAGTTTTTGTGAAGAGTTTGGAGTGATCTCACCTATGATATCTAGGCCCCACTGTTGGAATGGGCAATAAATCATAATGGGCTTGAGGGGAATAGCTAGCTTACTTTCTCGTCGTGCGGTTGTTTGACACACTTTGCATTTGCGGGTGTAAGCGTGTTAGTCTCTGAACACTGTGGGCCAATAATATCCAGCTCTTAATATTTTGTGAGCAATGGTCTCTCCACCGTAGTGACCACTTGCTGGGTCGTCATGCATTTCTTTCAAGACATGTTCGGCATCATCCTTTTCCAAACACCTTAGCTAGATTCCATCATAATTTTTTCTCTATAATATGTTATTGGCCAAATGTTACTGATTAGATTTAAATCTAAGCGCTCTCCTCTATGATGCATTCATGTGTTTAGGACATGATCCCCATGTGAGATAGAAACATATGTCGTAATACCACAACTTCGGATCCAAAAGGGTTTCTGACAATTTGCGTTCATATATCATCATCTCATTAATCCATAGGGGCTCCTCCCTGTGTTCTACTTGTTATTTTTGCATGATCTGCACTTCTGGTTCTTTGGATGCCCCTTCTCTATCTTCTAAGGCTTTTGCTGCTAGCCTGCACAACCCCTGCCCTAAGACTATCTTTGCAGGCTTAATCTCGAGGTCAAATTCTTGAAGTGCATTGATCCAATTCCCTCTCCGTTCACCCATTTCTTTCTGCATGAAGAGAGCTCTCATAGCAGGATGGGGAATGATTACTTTAGTCCTAGCCTTTAATAAATAAGGGTGGAAATGTTTTATGGCCTTAAAAACTGCAAAGCCTTGTTTCTCCATGTCTGGGTAGTTCATTTCTGCTTGATGCAAGGTCAACCCTGCAATACCCAAGATCTTCAAACACTCTGTTATGGAAACCAATTCATATAAACTGAATTTCATTTCCAGCTGAATACTAACACCACATACCTTCTGTTTGATTGAATCTCACATTAAACTTGAGAGAATCTCTCATTAAACTGACATTTCCAACACACTCAAAGCTGTAATCAACACCCCCATCGGTCATAGCAACGATCACCTGTTGTATAGGCTTCTCAAAATCTTTGAGATTCACAAACTTAGTGACTTTCAGCAATATATTCCATTTACCTCCACAATACCTTGTACAGTCAATCAACTCCATCAATTTTCAGATGTGGGACCAACAATCCGATGATTTTTCCATCCAATCCCACAAGCGAACAATTTGATTGTTGTAGCAGCCCTCATAAGAAGCCAACTCGCCGAGATTCTCACACGGTTTTCTTCATGGCTTGCTACCCAGAAAACCTCCAAATTGTTGTTTGTAACAGTTCTTCTACCTCTAAAAAAAACAATATGCTTCTTCTCATGAGAACTATATGAATGTCAATCTCTTTACTCGGTAGCAGCTTACCACAGCTATCATAGCTATCAACTACCCGGTAGCATCAACTGCCTTCCGAATAACCTTCAAGCTTGTATGTTTTCAATCTGTCCAGAATCACACAATAACTCTCAATTTTTCACTGACTGACTAATGTTGCATCAGTTGCCGCAGAAGAAGCTCTGTCGCTATTTACATGGACTGTACCCAAAGTTTGCAGGGCTCTCTCCTTTAAAAGGTTGCTGACTTTACTTGTTGGAACCTTGCTAGAGATGAAACACACTTCCTTTCAATTCGTAGCTCAAATAAGTTTCCCATTCTTTCAATTTTGGTTTCTCCAGACATACAGCAGAGTACACACGCAAAAAATAAAATGTTCTTATCTTCTGACATCACATTTCAAATGTTAATAAACCATGTTCTTTACAGTGGCATCTTCAAGCAATGAACACAATCCACAATCAACAACTTATATGCCTCTATAAGACGAATTAACACACAACTGATTCAACCACTGCACTCATCTCTCACCCGATCTCTGATGCCAAAATTTCATACAGCGTTCTAACCATAGGTCTTCAATAAAAACAATAAAACTAATTGAAGATCACACCAACCATATGCACACAAAAATATGAGAATAATTAATTAAGAAATAAAATATTTACAAGAGAAATCATGGCCTATTCATGGCCTCTCATTCTTCATACTCACTCTTACCCCCTCTCTCATCCTCAATGCCTTTGAGGCTTGATAATTTATAAAACTTAGAATGATTTAATCTAAGTTCCATCCCTTCAACTTCTCAACAAAAATCCTAAAATCACTCAATAAAAGCTCTAAAGCTCTACGTGCAATGCATACATATGACAAAAAACATCTTGAGGTTTTATTCCATCTTTCCCTGTTTTAAAATAGAAAAGCCTCCTTATCACTTAATGATCCACATCCATTCCTTTTATGCCTAAAAGCTCTCCCTAGTTTTATTTATTTATTTTGAGAATATCTAATTAAATCACACTTAAAATCCTAGATATTAAACTGACTCGGAACTTAGGAAACTAATTCCAAAAATGCATAACCCCCTATGTCTATTATTTACAATGATTTCCCTTAGGCTGAATGCTCCTGCATCAGACTCCCAAGGTAGAAAATATTCATGATCTCCTGATCATGTGTCTTCTGGTCTTGGTTTTCCTGGATCCCACACTTTGTTCTGCAAGTCATCATGTGCTATTTCTCGCTGCCTTTCTCCAGCTTTCCACACTTTATGTTGCATCGCTCTACTAGCTGTCCTCTCATAATCTTCTGCTGTCTTTCTTTTGCTTCTTTCCTTTTGTTTTATCGCTACTGGCCTCTTCCAGGATACTTTCATCATCATCTGCCTCATCAGTTCAATTTCTTTGTCTAACATATTTTCTCCGGCATCTTCAATAAGACCTGTACTCACAAAACAATTGTTAGAATAAAAATCATAAGGCATCAGTGCCCTGTACTCCTTTTCCAGCATTTCAGTACGTTGTTCTGAATCCTCCTCCACTATCAGCACATAAGTATGCTGATCCAAACTTTCCAAAGAATCCTCTGAAGAATTCTCAACACTGTTAATCAGTCTTTCTCTCATATCATCTACTTCCATGATGTCCTTTTCCTCTTGTTCACTGCACTGAACTCTTTCTTCTGCAATCTCCCTGTCATACTCTGGATTCTCCAACCAGTATTCCAACAATGCAATTTCTCTGTGGCATTGCTGAAGCATATCATCATCACCTGCATTCATAAATAAACTTTCAGTTTGCACAAAATGTTCAACAATATCAGCTGTTACTTTCCCTATCTGTGCTTCAGACTGATTCTCTTCCTCAACATCCACAAGAACTTCCTCTTGTGCTGTAACAGTTTCACAATATTGCACATCCTCCTCAGTAAAACTTGTAATCACATCACAATTGTCAGCTACAAAAATACACGGTTTTACATTATCCAGCTGATCTGGATTTACCCAATAACTCAAGAAATCATCAACGATCTTCTCCTCTATTTCACCAATGGAAACCTCCTCTACACCTGCAAACACACACAACTCATCAGTTTTAAAACTGCAAGACTTTTTAGTCTTGACTACTTCCTTTAGCACTTCCCTTTGACCAGATCTACATGTGGAATCTTCAAATTTCATCTCTGGCACAAGAACTCTAAGTCCCCTTTTCAACAAGGCAATCACAATTTGCCTCAACCTCCTCTGCAATTTTCGCCAAATCACCCTCTTTCCCTTCAGTGGAAAGACCCATTTTCCTTTCTGGTTTTTCTGTTCTTGCAGCCATTCTTCTAGTACGTGCAATTGTACCTTTATTACTGTGATCTCTCTTTCTCGAACTTCTGCAGTCATCTCATCTTTGTGGAATTTCTCTGAACCTATTCTTTTGCCTCCTTTTCCTCTAGAAGTCCCTCTCCCTCTAGAAGACTGCTTCCTCATGAGTTTCTCACTCACCATGAGTTGTACTAGCCTCTGCAACAGCAATCTCTCTTGCTGCCACTTACCTCATAAAGCTCTCCTCACTCAGTATTTTGTTAAGTACTGGTTCACTGCCTCTGGAACCTCTTGAGCACTCCTCTGCTCTCTCTAGGATATCTCTTCAACTCACTTTTCTTCTTCAGGACACTGCAATTGTCCTCCTTATTCAGCCTTCATCTGAATGCTAGGTTCACTGCCATCATCTTCTCTGCAACCATAAACTTAAATCATAAATTTCAGATCAAAAAATCATCTCACCTTTAAGATCTTGGATGATCTTGTCTCTTTTCCACTTCTGCAATCTTGTTCACTTGCAATTGTGTTTGTTGCATATTAAATCATTCATCACACTTCAGTTCTCAACAAAAAAAACAAACATCTGCAACAAAGCATTCTAGCTCTGGTACCACCTGATGCAAGGTCAGCCCTGCAATACCCAAGATCTTCAAACACTATGTTATGGAAACCAATTCATATAAACTGAATTTCATTTCCAGCTGAATACTAACACCACATACCTTGTGTTTGATTGCAGCTCGCATTAAACTCGAGAGCAGCTCTCATTAAACTGACGTTTCCAACACACTCAAAGTTGTAATCAACACCCCCATCGGTCATAGCAACAATCACCTGTTGTACAGGCTTCTCAAAATCTTTGAGATTCACAAATTCAGTGACTTTCAGCAACATATTCCATTTACCTCCACAATACCTTGTACAGTCAATCAACTCCATCAATTTTCAGATGTGGGACCAACAATCCAATTATTTTTCCATCCAATCCCACAAGTGAACAATTTGATTGTTTTAGAAGCCCTCATAAGAAGCCAACTCGCCGAGATTCTCACACAGTTTTCTTCATGGCTTGCTACCTAGAAAACCTCCAAATCGTTGTCTATAACAGTTCTTCTATCTCTAAAAAAAACAATATGCTTCTTCTCATGAGAACTATATGAATGTCAATCTCTTTACTCGGTAGCAGCTTACCACAGCTAAAATAGCTATGAACTACCCGGTAGCATCAACTGCCTTCTAAATAACCTTCAAGCTTGTATGTTTTCAATCTATCCAGAATCACACAATAACTCTCAAGTTTCCACTGACTGATTAATGTTGCATTAGTTGCCGCAGAAGAAGCTCTGTCACTATTTACATGGACTATTCCCAAAGTTTGCAAGGCTCTCTCCTTTAAAAGGTTGATGACTTTACTTGTTGGAACCTTGCTAGAGACGAAACACACTTCCTTTCAATTCGTAGCTCAAATAAGTTTCCCATTCTTTCGATTTCGGTTTCTCCAGACATACAGCAGAGTACACATGCAAAAAAGAATGTTCTTATCTTCTGATCATCACATTTCAAATGTTAATAAACCATGTTCTTTACAACGGCATCTTCAAGCAATGAACACAATCCACAATCAACAACTTATATGCCTCTATAAGACAAATAACACACACTGATTCAACCACTGCACTCATCTCTCACCCGATCTCTGATGCCAAAATTTCATACAACATTCTAACCATAGGTCTTCAATAAAAACAATAAAACTAACTGAAGATCACACCAACCATATGCACAAAAAAATATGAGAATAATTAATTAAGAAATAAAATATTTACAAGAGAAATCATGGCCTATTCATGGCCTCTCATCCTTCATACTCACTCTTACCCCCTCTCTCATCTTCAATGCCTTTGACTCTTGATAATTTATAAAACTTAGAATGATTTAATCTAAGTTCAATCCCTTCAACTTCTCAACAAAAATCCTAAAATCACTCAATAAAAGCTCTAAAGCTCTACATGCAATGCATACATATGACAAAAAGCATCTTGAGGCTTTATTCCATCTTTTCTCTGTTTTAAAATAGAAAAGCCTCCTTATCACTTAATGATCCACATCCATTCCTTTTATGCCTAAAAGCTCTCCGTAGTTTTATTTATTTATTTTGAGAATATCTAATTAAATCACACTTAAAAGCCTAAATATTAAATTGACTTGGAACTTAGGAAACTAATTCCAAAAATGCATAACCCCCTATGTCTATTATTTACAATGATTTTCCTTGGGCTGAATGCTCCTGCATCACTGCTCCTTAGAGATTAGAACTCATGTAAGAAATAGGGACTTCATTGCCATCATCTTTTTTTTGAGTGAGAATTGTGGCATATGAAAAATCAGAAGCAAAAGTGTACAAGAAGAATTCCTTTACTAAAATTGGGGCTGACCAATGGAGGAGCTTCTGTGATGTCTTCCTTGATTTGCTAAAATTATTTCTTAGCTTCATTGATCCACTTATACAGAATGTCTTTCTTCATCATTAGCTGCATGGGGTGCAAAATTTCTGCAAAACCTGAGACAAGTTTTCTAACAAAATTGATCTTCTCGAAGAAATATTGTATGACCTTTTATTTGTAGGGGGTTGTATTCTCATGATGATCTCTATTCTTTCAGGATCAATAACAATCCCTTCTTTAGAGAGGATATGGCCCATTAGTTTCCCTTCTGTGACTGCGAAGATGCTCTTCTTGGGATTCAATGATATTCCATACATTCAGCATCTTTCAAAAATCTGTCTCAAGTGATAGATATGATTCCTCCTCTGATATGAATACACGGTGATTTCATCCATGTAAACCAATATTGATCTATTAATCAACCCTCAGAAAGCTATGCCCATAGCTCTCTAGAATGTGGTGCCTGCACTAACAAGTCCAAAAGGCATTTTACGATATGCATAGGTGCCCCATTTAGTGTTGAAGGTTGTCTTCAACTGATCCTCACTAGATACCAACACTTGATTATATCCTAAAAACCCATCTAACAGGGACAACATTTCAGACCCAGAAATGCACTAAAGGATGTGCTCCATAGAGGGGACAGGATAGTTATCCTTTTGCAATGCCTTTTTTAGTTTTCTAAAATCAATACACAGCCTGATATCTCCATTTTTCCTTACTGGAACGAGATTGGCTACCCAGCGGGTGTGTCTGACCGGAAAGATGATTTTAGCATCCAAAATTTCATTTAATTCTTTATTCACCAATTTTTCTAGGCTTGAATGCATCTTGTGAAGCTTTTGTTGGTAGGGCTTAGCCTCCTTTTCTAAAGGAATCACATGTTGCATAATGCTGGTATCAAAGGTTTTTAGGTCTCCATATGTCCATGCAAAGACGTCCTTGTATTCTTTAAATAGCTTGACAAATGTAGCCTTTTCTTGTGGAGAGCACCCCAAGCCAAAATTAATGGTTTTTGGGTCTTCTTTAATCCCAAGGTTGACCAATTTGTACTTCATGGAGGAGCTGTGCATTTTGAAATTCGTTGGCCTTTTGAATTTATCATACAAGTCCTCCATATTGATAGCTAATTTGGGGATTGTATTGAACTGATCATTTTCCTCACCTTTCCTCTCATTCATAAGCCTATCATGTTCTTCTTCATCGATGACTACATTCTTGAACATCTTCTCGCAGTGCAAGAACTCCAAGATTTGCTCATCATCTTCGAATGCCTGCCAGTTTGAGATGTTATCAGGCACAGATGGTTTGAAAATCAATTAAACATAACATTTATTCTTCTTCAATCTAAAATCAGGAAAAAGTTTAGGAACCATACTAGCCATCAGACCGGCATCTTGGTTTTTCCCTTAAGGTATATATGTGATATTAAAGGAATAAAAATTATCGATTAAGCTACATACCTCATGCTGGTACCTTACCAGGTGTGTCGAATTGAAGTGTATCCTTTTCCTTACCTAATCCATGATTATCTATGAGTCACCAAAAACTCTAAGATTTTCACCTTCACATCAATAGCTTTCTTCAGGCCCTGCAACAGGCCTTCATACTATGCCATGTTTTTGGTGCATGTTAACTCCAACCGTCTAGCCATCAGATGTAGGTTCCCTTGTGGAACAATGAGAACGCTCCCAGCACCAGCACCTTCAAGGCAGTTAGAGCCATCAAAATAGAGTGTCCAAAATATAGAGCCTAATGTTACATCAATTGAATTGCTTCCTACAAAACTAGTTCTATCATCTACTATATTATAAGGTGGTTAATTATTTGGATTACAGGGGAGAGCTTCCATTTGTGCGTTTATTGCAGTTTCTTCAGTTATTTCTGCATGGAATTCTCCAAAACGGGTTTTTGTGGCACAAACATTGAAACTATAATTCCCAAGGATAGAGTCGATAAGCATTACAGGTTCATTGGGACCGTTTAGCTCCATCACTACATACTTCATGTATATTTCATGATCAACTCTCAGCATATCACCCTTCCCCTTCTGAGGTAGCAAGAAATGGGACCAACCAGTTCAGAAGTATCCATTCAATTTTGCTGACCAATCCCTACTAAGCAGCATTCCATAAGCCTCGGGTCTATCAACTACCACTATATCAATGACTTGTTTTTATTGTGGTTTAGCATTCGTCTGAATCAATACATCTTTCAATTCCCCAATTACTTTCACATTTGTCCTATCTAATTGCATGATTCAAGTTCCAGTTTTCTCAAGTATCGTATGAAGTCTTTTAGCAACAACGTAAGGCATTATAGTGGACAAGGCACCTGAGTCTGCCAAGCAGTTGTGTACATTCATGTTGAAGATCTCAAATGTGATCAGGAAAGGGGGAGTCATGGATTTTGATTTCCTTCCTATCCTAGCTACACATCTTGGGGGTTTCGATTCATTTTTGATAGGTTGGCTCCCATGGCTGCTAGCTTTTGGGCTGTGCTGGGAGTACTAATAGGTCTAAAGACTGACTTCGGGGTTTGGCTACTTGGGATGGTGGGAGTTTTGCAGTTCAATTCATTCATAGCTTTCAAGAGAAAATCACTTTGCTGCATTAATTTCAGCAAATCAAAGTATGTGATATTAGCACCTGCTCTCAACTTTCTTGAACAATTCATATTTTGCCTCTCTGTCCATTGATCCCCTATGCAGGAAATAACTCTCTCCTTTTTCGTAGGACTTCATCATATTCTCCAACCTCTTCGGATGTACAATTCCTGTTGAAAAGTTCTAGCTTCAACTTCGCACAACGTAAATTGATAACTAGATTGCATTGTCTTTGGAATGGCCAACCGTTATGTTCTATAGCTACTCCAACAGCTAGACAATAAAGGTTGGATAAACACACAACAATGTCACTCATAACTTCAACTAAACAATAAACACATGATCTAATTTAAATTGTATTTATGTACATAGTATCAATCCTCACATGCTTTCCATCTCCCTCGGCCCTCTAATAAGGGATTGAATCCAATACAAACTCTCATACAAATAAATAAATATGAGGAATAGACATAGTGCACACACAATAATTCTTATATTGTTCATTTCAAAGTGAAGTTACAAGCCACACAAATAGTGTTCATGAGATCCAACAAATTCCAAACAAGAAGAATATTGTTGAGAAAATATCTCAAAAAAAATCCAACAACCAACAACTCAATCCTACCTATTTAATAATGTAATAATTATTCCAAATCTAAAATCATATGAACTAATAAATGAGTAAATATTAAAATATTATTTCACCTTCATATTAATTGGTATAACACAATAATTCCATCTGTGTCAGAAAGAAGAAGAGATTTGGAAAGATCCTTTTCTAGATTTTAAATGCCTTTGAACCAAAATTCATATACGCCCCAATATCTAAAAATAAATTAGTGGAAACATGAGTATTATTATTCGTTGAGAAAATTGAAATTTTGAAACAATTTAAAGTTGAAGACCACATTTACTAATATTTTATCAAACTTATAATCAAAGAATTTGGTTTCGAATATTCAAATTCCCACCCCTTCCTCGAAGAGCTTTAAGTATATTTCATAATTAAATAGTATGTTTCCATAATTATATTTATATGTAGATTCAATTTCATGATATTTTCAAATATGTAAGTACTCCTCTCACAAGCACTCCTTGAATGTGTAGACAAGCATAGAAACTCGTGATAACCAATATAAAAAAATCTAAAAATGACATCAATGTCCTTATATATCAAACTAAAAATAGAAATATATATAATAAATTGAAAAGGGCATCTACAAAATGCTTGAAAACATATAAGAATATTTTTTTAACAAAAGGACATCCTCGTTTTGACTTTATTATTGTTAACTATAAATGGTTAATAGCATATCTAAATTACGAATCTCAATGCAAATAATTATGGCTAAAAACGTTATCCAATGAAAATGGTGTTCATTTCTAACATTTTTTTCTCTTTTACATCATTTTACATTCCCAAAAAACTTCATATATAGAAGTTATAGTTTTTTTTTTTCAATACAAAAAATTAATCAGAGTGTGAAATCTCAATGAAGTAGAAGAGAAATTTGTGGATATTTTTATATAAGTTCTATAAATAAATACAAGTTTATTTGAGGTATGTTAGATACAACATTTTAAGATAGGTATAATGTTATAGATTGAAAAATTTATAGATAATATTTAGGTTGGAGAATTTGAAACATAGGGTAACTTACTGGTGGTAATTAAGGAAAGTAAATATTTTTTTTGTTGGATTGGAATTTTCTTTTTTATAGTGAATATATATCTTCTCAACTATCTGCATATTAAGAATTCCAACTATTGGCATTGGTATTTTTTGGACTCATTAAATTTTCCCACACTGTTTTACCGAATTTAGTGATTCGAAACTAGCCACTTTGGTTTTTGGTCTATATATGGTACGTGAATAGAATTTCAAAATAATACTTTTTAAATGTAATTAATATCACATATCTACATAAATTCCATTGGTGTGATGGAAGGATTTAAACAAATATTCCAAATAAATTATATAAAAGGATTTTTTGGCCATCATTTATTATTTATTGAAATTCATGACACAAATAATTTTCCTTTCATATATACCTCAACAAATTTGATTCGTTACTATATTCATACATAATGGAAAGTGTATGAGGAATGATATTATAAATGTTCATATGTTTTTAAATGTCGACTATATAAACATAACCATCACTAGAGTATCAACCACACTCACTTGTAAGATATTTTTTTTTTAATTCAAACAAAAATTTCTAGTAACATCAAAAGATTAGTTTAGAATATTAAAACCAATACAACTATTTCATAAGTTCTATAAAGGGATTAATTGCAACATGTCTCTTGAGAATTGAGTACATACTACTCGAGAAGCAATTTATTGACCTAACCGCTCGAGCTAAGATCTTTTGACCCACTTGCGATATTCTTACCAATGCTTCTAATACAGGGTTTTCTCATCAAAAGTGGATATGCACATTTATAAATAAATGAAAGTATTAAATTATGTCACCAATTAAATTTAATATTTTCTTAAGCCAACTAAATAACAAAATAATTATGTTAACACCACAGAAGCTCTGAAACTCTTTTCCTATTAGAGACAACAATATTGCATGTTGAATTTTCAATGAATTTAGTGATGCTACTGTAGTGAATTCTCTAGTACACAGATATGATCATTACATGTTTATGGAAAACGAGATCATGTTTTCCCATATATACATGACAACCCACAGGTATACATATATATATATATGAACAATCAATTATGAGTTAGCTTTTCCCCATATAAAACATGTTTGCAATTCAGATATATATATATCCTTGTAATAGATAAGGGTTTATTTTCAAAAAATTATCAAACATTGTGCAATAGAAAAATAATGTTTTCTAAATTAAAATATGAATACCCCAATAAACATTATTGAAATTTTCTATTTAATTAAAAACCAACCTAGTATTCCCAAACATATTAATATTCTTGAGGTCAATTTCTTTGTACATGTAGAGATAATAGTAAAAGTAATTAAAATCTCCCTATCATGTGGAGCTCGAAAGTTAAATATTTTTTGATCTATAATTTTCAGCAAAAGGGGATAAATATTTATTGTAATATAAAATGTAGAACCTACAATGTTGGTATCCTTTTGAAGTGGAAACTTTATTGTTGAATACATAAACCAACAACTTTATCAAGTTACATTCACATCTTTGTACCTTCTTCACAAAACTAACTTTCCTTATCGAAAGGTTTCACATAACCTCCACAACTTGGGCCCATGCTATTCTAAAGCTTACCTGATCATCTTAGAATTTTTACCTCTTGCGCTACTATGTAAGAGGATTGGCCAAAAAAATAGCATATGCTAGGTGGGGAAAATGGTAGTGACTTATTAGCCTACATTTATTTCTTGTGCATGTTTATATTGTATCCACTTTCGATTTTGGTCTATATAGAGATGAAAACAATTTCAAAGTAATATTTTTTCAAAATAATTTAATACCACATATATACACAAATTCCATTGGGGTGATGGACAAATTTAAAGACATCTGTAGAAAAATATTGATAAATAAGAGGATTTTCCTTCCCATTATTTATGATTATCTTGAGATTAATATCACGCCAAGAACTCTCCTTAGATATTTACCTCAACAACTATAAATTCCTTACTATAATCATACATCATGGCAAGCGAAAAATAAATGATATTATAAATGTTCATATGTTTTTAAATGTGTGCTACATAAACTTAATCATTAGTAGAGGATCAACGAAATCACCTTATAACATATTTTTTCTTTTTTACTTAAAACAAAACAAAATTAGAGAATCAAGAACTTCAAAATGTTTTCTTATGTTGTTACACAAGACAGAACTATTTCAAAAATTCTACAAAGAAACTAATTACAACACATCTCCAGAGAATTGAAGGCACCGATCTTGAGAAAAAAATGGCTCACCTAACTACTTGAGCTAGGATCATTTGACACACTTTTCATATTATTTTTTTTCTTGATATTCATATGACACCAAGAAATGGAATTTGTTATCCACCTCAACAAATTCTAATTCCTTACTATAATAATAAATCATAGCAAGTGGGAAATAAACTTGATTATAAATGTTAATATGCTTTTTTTGTGCACTACATAAACTGAATGATCACTAGATGACCAACCAAATCCACTTGTAAGATTTTTCTTTAGGGAATCAATAATTTTTAGATATTGGATTCAGCGATTAAACTAGATAGAAATATTTCAAAAATTTTACAAACAAACCAAGTAGAACATGTCTCTAAAGAATATAAGGCAATCTACTCAAGAAACCAATTCTTCACCTAACTACTTGAGATAATATCATTTAACCGAATTTTAATATTCTTTTTTTTTCAACCACACAATTATGGGACTACACAATAGAACTCATTTATATAACTTTCCTTTACAATTTTCACATAATAGAACATGTATCAAAGATTTGAACCCACCATAGCCAAAAACACAATATGTGTCTCTGTCACTTGAAGTATACTCCTTCCACACCCGATTGCCATATTCTTACCAAGATTTTGATACATACTTCTCTTATAAAAAATAGACATGAACATTTAGTAACAAAATGATGGTATCAAATTTGGTCACCTATTTTACTTCAGATAAGCTTAAGCCAGCAACACAACCAAAATAATTATTTTAAAAATATAAAAGCTCCATAGCTTTTCACCTATTAAAGATACAAATATTATATTATAAAATTTCAATAGCTTTAGTGACACCGTGGTAGCCCATTCTCCCGTACAAATATTCAATCATTAACGCTCATAGAAAAATTATTATGTTTTCCTGGAATAAATAATTATAAATTTGCTAAACTGTATATTCTGCAATGAGAGCGGCAATATATAGCTTATATCTTAGAAATTAGGAAATTTTAACATTTGTTTCATATATATATAAGTTTTTTTTGTTTCATATATATAATGTTAAAGTTAGCATATGTAAATTATTATTATACAAGTTGTTGTTGTTATTATTATTATAATACAAAATAATAATACATAATAATAAAATTAATGCAAGTAAATTAATAACAATAATTATAAACAAGTATATCATCTTGTCATTTATACCAATTGAACTTTGGTGAGAAGGATCAAAAATAAATTGAAATGACCACACACATATAATTAATATAATTCCATCATATCTTTTTTTATTTATGTATTTTTAAAACTATGTTAACTTAAGAACTAAGAATTTAGATCACGGCTATTTTTTGGCTCATACTACTACCTAATTGAAATTAAAGTTAAGATGAATTTATGTTAATTTTATTATATGACATCCTATCATAATGAAAAAAAATTGAGAAAATTAATTTTAAGCTAATAACATAACAAAAGAATAATTTTAGAAATACAATTACATGTTCAATGATTTACAACTTAAGTGTGTACTTAGTAACTCTAATGATGTAGTGTGATTGTGTGTCTATATATATATATATAAAAGTAACTTTTAATGATGATATATAAGTTTTACATTTTTAATAAAAGATATTATCACGTGATGACAATATCTTAAATGGGAATGTGAATTAATGCTCTTAGGAAAAGTAAAGTTCCCAATAGTCGAGTATGAATCAATGATACATCTATAACTTTTTCTAAGAAATGAGCTAATATAGGAAAAAAGATTATATTTTAATTTGAGACCTATCTAGAAGAATATTTAGTTGATAACAATATTTAGAATTGGGTCACATTCATTTTTAATCTCATGTTAATCTAATTCATCATATATATTTTTTTATAGCTTATCGAAAAAAAATTATAACCTAGAACTAGGAAATATGAGGAATAGACATAGTGCACACAAAAAAAGTCATATATTGTTCATTTCCAAGCCAAATTACAGGATAGATATACAGTGCCCATGAAATCCAACAGATTCCAAACAAGGAGAACATTGTTCATAAAATATCTCAACAATACTCGTTTAGTAAGGTTTTGCAGTCGTTTAGTAAGGGAGGCCGAGAAATGTCCCTGAGGCCACTGTTGGAAAAAATTATATCTCGAAAGAGGAGAGCGGGGTGTTGTTGAAAATCCGACATCCTAATGGGCAAGGCTAAGCCATGTGAGGATACTCAAATTCCATAAGAGTCTTAGGGAAAATGTTGGCAATGATCACAATGATGACTCTCGCATAGCCTTCTTTTATGATGGCTTGCTCATATGAGGAAATTTTCGTGATTTTTTTGTTTGGTGTTTCAAGTATGGTTTACGGTATACTGGCTCACTCCACTGTAAATTCATGCCAACTTTCCTTGATTTCATAACTATTGTCTTCATTCTTAGTGACAACCAGAAACAATGGCAATTTATGGATTAATTTGAGAGGGGTGACCAATGATTTTTTCCTGAAACCATTCTGGTGCATCATATGGGAGATAGGAAAAGAATCTGCAATTACATAATCACCACATATGCTAGCCTTCCATCTCTCTTTTAAACTCTGCTTCAAAATTATTGTACTAGGTTTGGGTGAAGAGGATTGAGGGTTTTCTAATGTTAAATGCTGAAAACGTTGCTTGCCTTATTTAAATTTAAATAATGAATTGAGGAAGGAGGTTGACTGAAATCCATTTGTAATTAGGTTAAAATTATTGTGCTTGGTTTGGACGATTGGGAAATTTGTTCTATTGAGGATTTATTTTAA
The DNA here is from genome assembly GCA_000404065.3 of Pinus taeda. Lineage (NCBI taxonomy): Eukaryota > Viridiplantae > Streptophyta > Pinopsida > Pinales > Pinaceae > Pinus > Pinus taeda. The sequence continues at coordinate 414 of APFE030311765.1, read as the reverse complement.
TTCGTTGAATTCTGAAAGACATAGCCTAGCCAATTTAAATAATGAATTGACGAAGGATACTAGTCGAAGTAAATTAAAAATTACTTAATTTTCTAAACACCCAATGAAAAAGAAATAGTGAAATATTTTGGTCAAATTAGCAATACAATATAGTGTATCTGGAGACATGAAATTTTCTCCACTCACAATGGAATGTTCGTAATGTTGGATGATGTGCATATGTGGAATGATCTCCTTCAAAGAGCTAGGAGATAGGATGCATCCAATAAAATTTGTGACAGTTGTTCACTTTATACACTATCTGGTCTAGCTACATTTTGTGGTAGAGTTAAGAGTAATACACGAAATAACAACAATTCATGTGTTAACTAATTTCCATAAGTATAAATGGAAAATTGTTCACTGTTCTATATT